>JAVCKT010010911.1:0-11832 GCA_032273925.1 Rhynchotus rufescens
GCGTACTTGCAGAAGCAGGGCTGGCCCTGGATCGGCATCCCCGCGTCCTTGGAGATCTTGCGCAGCTGGTCTGTAAAGTTCCTGCGCCCGGCAGGAGGGACGTGTCGGTGCCTCCGCGCCGCAGCCGCCGGCCCCGAGCGAGGCCGCGGGCCGGGAGCCGCGGGGCAGGACACAGGAGGACCCTGCACCTCACGGTGCTGCTGCTTCTCCAGCACCCAGCAATGCCCAGGAGATGCCCCCACCTGACGCAGCGCTACACGCAGAAGGCAGCACCGAGCGGTCAACAGGAGCCCAGGGCTCCCTGTCTGCCCAGTGCTGCTCCCAGCTGCACCCAGTTACTGCAGAACCAGTGACCCGAGCTGCTCTGAACCATCCCATAGGATAACAGCACCAAACACAGCCCCAATAGGCACTCAACACATCTGCCGCGATGCCCTCTCCATGCAGGGGAATGTCAGCACCTGGGTCCGCAGCAGAAGCCTGACCCCAGGGGACTGTTTTCCTAAATCAATGATCCCCACTCAGTGTCACTTGCCTATGGAGGCAGAGGACCTTTAAGCTACCAGAGCTTTTCAGAAAGCCTAAGATTACACTGTAATAAAAATCTGTGGAGAATTATTGTGCTTCCTGAATAAGCTACACTCATTCACAGAAGGGGCTGAACATTCTTAAACGCAGCAGCCACGTTCTTGTTTTGGCAGCTGGAGCCCAGTTTTCCAACTAGAAGAAATCAGAGATATCTTATCCCACAGGCAAATACTGACTGATCTCATGGGTGGACAGACAGCAGAGGGCACCCAGCACTCCTGGAACCCAAGGAAAATCATTCCATGATAAACCTGAGCTGCTAAAGTAGAGGGGATTCTTTTGATTAAACATCCCTCACAATCTCATCCAACTCCTGCTTGAGAAAGTTCACAGAATCCCAGAATGGTTGAGGTTGGCAGGGACCTCTGCCATCCAGTCCAAGCTCCTGCTCCAGCAGGGACAGAGCACCGGTGTCACCAGGACCCCGGCCGCAGCGAGCCGGGTGCTGCCTGGCGCCGACGCCCGGCCCACCCGCACGGGCTGCCCCTTTCCTTACTTCAGCACCTCCTCTCGGCACTGCTTCTGCGGGGCAAAGCAAGCAATCGCCCAGACTTTGATCTCAATGCCGTTGTAGAACTGCTTCCCTCGCATGTCCCACACGCCTTGGTTGGGAGTTGCAATGGCCCGGTTCTGCAAGGCAAACAGACGGTCAGAGCGCTGCCGCGTGCCGCGGGGGACGCCCGCGGGCCCCGCTGCCAGCGCGCGCCGAGGACGGCACCCCTGCTCCCCAGCCGACCGCCGCGCTGCTCCCGCAGCGTCCACCCTGGCCAAAGCCCAGCCCAGCACCTCCAGGGCCCGCCACGGTAGCCGGCCAGGCTCCTCCGGCCACGGGCCCCGAGGGCAGCACAGCAAGGGCAGGCAGGAGCAAGGCTGCGGGAGCACCACGGCCTTGCCCTGCTCGCCCTTGAGCCTGCTTTAGTCATCGCTGCAGGGCTCCTGGCTACAGCTTCCACAAAAGTCACACTGCAAAGGTAACCAAAGGCTCTCCAAAAAAACCTCCAACTTTAAACTATGCACTTGAAGGCAGCACAAGTTCTGGGCAAGTCTGGTATTTCCCAGCCTGAAAAACATCTCTTCGCAAACACGCTGGCATTGTAGTCCTGCTTACCCTGCCTCCATACTGCAGGATGGGAGCTGGCAGGACCCTCCCCGTCACCTCTGTCATGTCGTCCTTCACCTTGATGCCAAACTCCTGAATGTAGGGATCCAGGTTGTAGCTGGCATTCTTCATCTGGAGAGGGAAAGAAGGGTCAGTGGGAGGGAATGAGAGCAGCCGCTGCCCCCCAAGCAGCGCCCAGCTGCCCAGGGACAAACCGTGGCCTCCACCCTGACCCGCGGGAGAGGTGATCTTTGAACTGACCCATGCAACCAAGAACAGAGCCTGCTCTAACATGAAAGGCTTCACTGGAAAGGTTCAGACCAGGAAGAGACTGGTAGCAAGAATCCCAGAAAGGATATCAAATGTCCCCAGCTTCCAAAGCCCAGGATGAGCAATCAGACCATGAAGCTGCTCCTGCCTGGCCCGGGCAGAGGGGCAGCCCATGATGGGGGCCAGGCTGCAGGCTGCAAGATGCAGGTGTGTCCCACACCATCCCTGCTGCCACAAGGACCCAAGCGTGCCACGTACCAGCCGACTGATCTCCTCCTGCCTGTCCGGGGCAGACCGCGCCGTTGCTTTTATCATGGTTGACGTCTGATTGTCTGTGAGCTTCTTGATGCACCGCTGGCCCGCCACGATATTGCACACCTGAGGAGCACGAGAAAGCAAGGAGCGGCACATGAGGAGCGCGCCGGGCACGCGGCATCGCGGCACAGCATCGGAGCAGGGCTGAGGAGCCCGCAGCAGCGCTGCCCGGTACAGGCGCGCCGACCCGCTCAGCACTCGGAGCTGCACACCCCAGGTCTCACACTTGCATCTGCTTCGCAGCAGAAGTTCTTCCATTAGGAAGCAGCAAAAGGCACGGCCCTTTGCTGCAGGCCGGCTCGCTCCACGGGAGCACCGAGGCCGTCGGCGCCCGCCGTGTCACGGGGCTGCCTGCAGAGCTGGGGCGCGCACGGCCGGCACTCACCTCCAAGGGCAGGTACGTGTGCTTCTGCTCCTGGCCCACCTGCAGGCAGGGCAGGTGCGGGTATTTCAGCTGCAGGTTGTATTTCTGCTTGAAGTACTGAGCCACCGTGCACTCCACGGTCTGGCCGCTCTCCAGCTGCAGGGGGAACCTGGCGGGGCAGGACAGGGGGCTGCAGGGGCTGCACACGGGCACCACGCAGCCCCCGCGCAAGGCAACGGGCAGGCGCCAAGCGGAAAATCAAAGCAGAAGCACGGTATTTTCAGAAAGCAAACGAGAGGTTCTCTGATCCCTGTGTGGGACTGAGGTGCCTAAATAAGGCTCTCCCTCGCTAATCCAGCTAATCGGGCCAAATGTTCCTCCCAGGACATGCCACACATGCCAGCGCCAGGTACATGGACACAGCTGATCCAGGGCAGTGGCCAGGGAATGTTTACAGGAGCCAGGGCTGGGAGAGCCCAGGGGCAGGCGGTGCATCCCACATCCCAAAAACATTGGAAAAATCAACTTCCCAGGGGCAGGAATGAGCAGGGTCGGGCAGGCAGCAGTGGGAATGTGTGATGCCCACGTTCAGCCAGCACCAGCTGTTCATGGCTCCATAAAGAACCCTGTGAAAACCAAGAATTGACCTGATGTTCTCTGGAGAACCAAAATTAGCAAGGCGAGGCACTGCCGAATGCCCTGCCGAGGCATCACATTCCTCCCACGCTTCCCAAGCACCGCGGGGCTGGAAAAACAGATGCTGAAGCGCGGGGGCAGTGAGGCCAGGCACAAGCCATGCCCGGGATGGGACCTACACCTGAGCACGGGACAGGAACACAGGGCCGGGCAGCTCTGTATTCCCCAGGTCAATGTGGGGAGCAAGGGAGCAATGTCCTGGAGCGGCTCCGCAGCCGCTCACACGGGATAGCAGAGCCAAAACGTCCAGCATCACCGTGTGCCTGTATCCTTACGGCTCCTGTTTCCAAGGTGAGGGGGTGTTGTGAGGGGGGATTGTTGCCCTACACCCCACTGAGCAAAAGCTCTGGGAGCTCCTCCAAGCACCAGCTCTTTGCACGGCCACCTGTGAGCGCAGGGACCCCAGCTGCTCACAAGCACATACAAATAATTTAAGGTAAGGGGACTGCTTTATCTCTTGATAAAGCCTCTTCTCTTGATATCTCTTCTGCAGCATGTATTTTAAGTCAGAAGAAAAGCAAACTCAGAGGTAAAAACCAGGACAACTCGTGGCACGTCAGCTCAGACACCCTGCGCGGGGCTCGCAGGCTGCCGTGGCCCTCCCAGCACTCGCCAGTGCTGGCACCAGCTGCTGGAAAGGGGAACAGCTCCGACTTTTCCAAGGGCTTCTTTCCACCCGCCTTACGTCTGGTGGCTGGCCGGGCGCCTGGTAACGTTGCACACGCGGTATTTCCTCTTCATCTGTCCGCAGTGGGTAACCTCGACCTTCAAACCTAAGGCAAGAAGGAGAGAGGCAGTAAAATCACATCCGAGCGCAGGGTCTGCCCTGAGCAATCTCTTTTTGCCCCTTTTTCCCCCACACCCGCTTCCTGAGCTGATCAGCTCCTCGGGAGCCGGCGCGTTCCCGGCCTCTACCTTTAATCTCCTTGGTGAAACGCACTCTCTGCGAGTCGGTCAGCGGCTTGGGCTGCTCGTCTATGTTTCGGATATCCAGCACCTCGCACATGAACTCGATGACGGGCTGCGCTTTGTAGAAGGCGGTGGCCGACACTGCAGGACAGACCCCGGGATGGGCTCTGCTGTCCTGGGGCGGGCAGGAGCCTGGGCCCGAGAGCAGGGCCCGGGTCCTGCCTCCCAGCCAGCCCCGCCGCGGCAGCTCCTCCTCGCGCCCGGCACACGGGCAGCTCAGCCCTCAGCACCTTCTCCACGGCCTTGACTTGGCTTAAGTCAATAAATAACCACCCCTTCATTTAGCAGCAAGACCAACAACACCTGAAAGCCCCTCCTTAGGGGTGAGACCCCCATCGCTGCCATCAGCAATGACTCTAAATCCCTCAGGGAGCCCCAGCTCGTGGCGCTGCGACCTGTCCGGGATGGCAGCCCCGGCGAGCTGGAGAGCAAAGCAGCCCCACGAGCAGTCCTGAACCCCGACTTACCGTCGATGTTGAGCATCATCTTCCACATGGCCGGCCGGACGGACTGGTGGAAGCCGAACCAGACCTCCCTGCCGCCGCCCAGCGGGTGGTAGTAGCCTTCGGGGGGCGAGAAGAAGGAGCGGCCCACCGGGGTGTACCTGCCAGGAGAGCGGGCACCGCATCGGCCCCACGCCCGAGCAACCCCAGACGCCGTCACGGCCCCGTCAGCTCCTCGCTGAATCCTTAAGGTTGGCAGGGACCTCTAGGGATCATCCAGTCCAACCCCCTGCACATGCAGGGACACCCAGAGCACGGGGCACAGCCTGCGTCCAAGCGGGTTTGAAGATCTCCAGAGAAGGAGACTCCACAACCTCTCGGGCAGCCTGTGCCACCCTCACTGTTAGGAATTTTTTCCTTAAGTTCCTGTGGAACTTTTGGTGCTTCAGTTTGTGGCCGTTTCCTCTAGTTCTATCAGTGGCCACCCCTGCAAAGAGGCCGCCCCCTCCTCCTCACTGTCTCCCTTGAGGTATTTGTGGACCCTGCTCAGGTCCCCCTCAGCCTCCTCTTCCTCAGGCTGGACAGGCCCAGCTCGCTCAGCCTTTGCTCACAGGGCACGTGTCGCCGCATTTGTTTGTGCGGCGGGAGCGTCTGCAACGATGGCACCAGCTCCTCGTGCCGGGGCAATCGGAACACCGGAGCACAGGGTGCAACCCCCAGGATGAGCCCCAGCACCACAGCAGGCCGCTGCATCAGGGGGTTCCCCACGGCCACCCCCAGCACCCCCCTGCCCGCGTCCCCCTCCGCCAGGTACCTCATGGAAGCCAAGTGCCTCATGGCCACGTCCAGCGCCTGCACGGACTCCAGCGGGACGGGGATCTGCCCGCTCACCAAGGCCTCGTGCAGCATGCGCCAGCTCACGATCGCCATCCACTTGATAGACACCTTAAATATCCTGTCCTTGCCCTCGCCGGGGATTGTCACCTCAAAGTCAACCTGGGCGAGGGAGGGAAGGGACAGCGGTCAGGGCGGCTCCAGAGAAGCGGGCGCCACAGGAGGCCCCAGGGAGGCGGGCAGGTCACTCCTAACGCGCTGCCTGCTCCTTCTCACCCGCTCGTTGCCGATGGGCAGCGCCGTGACCGTGTAAATGTTCTTCTTCCCATCGTAGACTGGCTTGCGGTCGCCGAAGATCTGAGGCTTGAAGTGCTGCACCATGTACTCCACAACTTCCCTATGCAGAGGAGGTGGTGCGAGGACACGGAGCACCGGGGGGAGAAAAGGAAAGCTTGTTTGGCCGCTGGTTTTTATTTTTGCAACCCGCCTGCCTCCCAGCCCACGTCCCCGGCTGCTGCTGGGCTCCCAGGTCCCTTCCCGGGCCAGAGCTCCCCAGCGAGCCGCCTGCTCCAAGGTTTTAGATGGACTCGAGCAGACAGGTTTACACGAGCAGCTGGATGTGGGGGGCAGCATCCAAAAGAACAAGAAGAAACAGAGAGGCTCACGCTTGCCTGAGCTCCGTGACTCGCTATTTTTAAACACGGGAGTGCTGCCAAAATAGCCCAAGTGCTTTGAAGAAGCAGGGGCTGGTGCTAAGGCTCGGGATCTCCCGAGGCGCTGGGGACAGGGACGAACGCCTCGTCCCAGCGGTTTCCAGCAGCGAAGACCAGCACTCAGGGCATCTCCAGCAGGAGCCTGGAAGCAGGGAGAGAGGCCCAAAACCTCTAATACTTGCCTTACCTGTTGACTCTGCGCGGACATTTGTCAGGCTTGATGTCCACTTCATAGTGATAGACATCGATCTTGGGGATGTCCACTTCAAAGTAGTTGGCCAAGAGCTTGATGGGCTTCCCGACGGTTCCTATCCCGGGCCGGCGCGGCGCCTGGAATACCTGCTGCAGCGGGGGCAGGTATGCGCCTGCAGCTGCGGAGAGCACAGCGGGTCAGGAGCAGCCTCGCGATGCCGAGGAGCAGCTCCCGCGCAGCACACGGCTCTGCCGGCAGCTCCAAGCTGCGCTCGGCCGCCTTTGGCACCACAAACGCGGGGGCAAATGCCAGGAACGGCGACACGGAGCCTCCGGGAGCCCATCTCGCCCGGGCTCCCGGCATCCGTGCCACACAGCCATCCAACGGCCAGGATTTGCAGGGTGGCAGAGCGTACGCTCGCCTGGTATCGCCTCTTAACCAGGACGCTTTGAAGCGCCCCAGAGTCCCCATCACAGAGCATCAACCTTCCCTTCATCTCCACCCCGCTCCCCAGCGTGCAGTTCTCAGACGCTTTTCAGGAAAACGCATCGTGCCAGCGGCAAAGGCTAATTCCATGGGCACTGCTGCTAAAAATAGGGAGAAAATTAGGAACAGTGCAACGAAAAGCTCCTCTCAGGGATACTGGGAGGCAGCTATGAAAGGAAAGATAAGAAAGCAATGCAAGACTGCATGACTGAAGAGCATTTCTAAACCGGCAGCATCCTTGGACTCAAAGGTATTTTAAACGCCTCTCCCGGTTGATTTTTGTCTCAAAATCGAGCACAATCTTTGGCCACCTGGGCTGGGGTAGGGAACACGGCGTATAAGATATTCGGAGCGCTCCATCTGGATGGCCAACTGTCGAAGACTCCCTCCAAGCAGCCCTGACTCCCACTCGGGATCCCCCGCGCATTCTGCTCTTAGCAGCCCTTGCTCCCATTCCGGCTCTTTCTCAACCCAAACCCCAGCCCTGGCCGGAGACAGGCTGGGCGCAGAGCACGCGCTGCACGAGCAGTGCCCGCCGTGGCTGTCCGCGCCGCGCCGCCGAGCCCCGCGAGCGGCCGCCGACACGGAGCCGCCCAGAGCGCCCGCGGCAGCCGGGCAAACACACCCAAGGGCAGCCAGGGGAACGTCCCTTTTCCACGCAGAGGGGACACGGAGCAGCGGGCGGGCGGCCGCGCCGGCGCGGTGCCCTCGTGGCACCAGCACGGCCCATGCAAGCAGCGTCACCGAGCCCGTCCGCTCCGTGTCCATGGGCGCTCCCCGCGCTGCGGAGCCCCGGGACGCCGCCGGGCGCTGCAGCTCGTGTCTCCACATGACTCAGGCTTCTTGGCAGGCGCGCTCGCCGGTGCGAGCGGCTGCGTTTTGACGCCGCGCTTCGCAATCGAATCGGTATTCGCCAGCGCGGCCTCTGCGGCGAGAGCGCAGCCAGGCTCCTCGCGTGGCCTCCCGAGGCGCCCGGTGCGCAGGGCAGGGCCGGCCGCTCGGAATCCTCCTGGGCCTCCACGGAAGCGCCGTGTGGGGTGGAGCTGCACCGCGAGGCGCTGCGCCGTGCAGCCGCGCGGCACCGCGGACACCGGCCTCGTGGCCAGGTCTGCGGGTCGCCCTGGGCTGACATCCGTGTTTGTCAGGCTCAGGAGCGGGAAGGAAGCCGGGAAGGGCCCGAGCACAGCAGGATCCATGGGCATGCGCCAGCAGCGGGCACGGCAAGGGCGGCGTGCCGGAGCGCACCCCTTCCTGCCCCGCATCCCTGCCTCGCTGCACATCCCCAAAATGGCTCTGTTTTCCCCCAAACCCTGCTCCGCTGGGCTGCAGAGGGAGGCACCAGGAAGGGCCCGGGCTTGTCCCACTGTCACCATCCCTGTGCCGGGAGCCGGGAAGGGAGCGGGGGCTCCGCACACGCTCTCCCCTTTGCAGGGAGCTGCCTGGAGAGCAGGGGTCTCTCGCATACCTCGACTCTCCATGGCAAAGCTGCACACACTCCCACTTTGTCATGTAAATGAGGGCGCCCCGGCACAATGCCGGCGGCTCGGCTCCAAAGCCCAAACCCATCCTGCTCCAGGGAGCCGGGCGCACAAAGCCGGGCCCAGGGACCAGGAGGTGGCAGCGGCCTGGGGAAAGGGGCCCGGGAATGCGCTTTGTCACCCCGTTATTTACGGCAACAGCCGGCCACCGCGACCCGCAGCCCGACAGCTGCCGGGGCGGCGCGCGGCGCCGTCAAACGACCGTGTCACCGCAGCCCCCGGCAGCGCTCAGCACGGGGCCGTCGCCGCACGGCGACAAAAGCAGCCTCCACCGCCCCAAAAACCCCGCGCTCCCCCGCGCCGCCCCGCAGCCCGGCGCAGCCCCACGGGAGACGCGGCCCGGAGGCGACGCCGGCACCGAAATTCATCTTTTCGGCCCCAGAACGAGCTCGTGGCGGGCGGGCGGCAGCCGCGTTTTCTGGCCCGCGCGGATTGGAGCAGAACGCCCCATGAAGCGGCGGCGGCGCTTCGCGGGGCTTCTCCTGGGGTTTTGTGCCCGGCCCCATCTGCACCCGCCGCACGTCCGCGCACGGGGCCGCGCGCGAAGCGCCGCCGCCGCCGGCACCTGGCTCCTCATTGTCCCGGGGCTTCCCCCGCGCAGCCGAGCGGCTCGGAAAAATAAAGTTTAGAACGCGCTCCTCTTAAATAGCCACTTATAAACCAGGCTGCACTGCTCCTCGCAATGCTACAGGAGTGAAAAGCGGTTTGGGGCTGCCTCAGGTGTTCTTGCTTTTTTAAAAACACGTATATGCACAAGTTTCTCTACTGTTCCACAGCATTAAGAGTGCCCTTTCCCCCCTCCTCCTTTCATGGAGCTGCCTCCAGCCCCCTGCCCGCTCTGCCCTCTCCAAAGCGGCCGCTCCACGCGCTCCCCGCAGGACGCCGTCCCCAAGCAGAGCCTTCCAAGAAAGCACTTTTTCTGCTCACCGCCAGCCCAGATGCCCAGGAATCCCCCGCCGCCCGAGCCACCCAAGGCACAATTAGGTCAATGCTACGGAGCTGCCTTTGGGTTCGACACCAACAGCGGCGTCACCGGGACAGCAGCACGTGGCGGGCAGGGGCTCCGGCCAAGAACGGCAACTCGCAGCGTTAGAAACGTCCGCGGGCACCACGGCAGGCGCCCGGGCGCGATGGGCACGGGCACTGGGCGGCTTCGCTCCAGGATTTACCCTCGAAAGCGGCTCCGCTTGGCGTGCGCTCCGCACACAGCAACGCAACACGCTGCTTTTCCCAGGATAGTTGTTCCCGGGATATTTGCTCCTTCGGACACGAATGGAGCCCTCCGGGGCTCCCCAGTGCGGGCTGCTCCTCCAGAGCTCCCAGTCACGGAGCTCAAGGCCGGGACAGCTGCAAGGGGCAAAATCCCCCAGCACGTGGTGCTTCCACGAGGGTTGGCACCTACCGGCACCGGGACCCTGCACGGACCAGCTAAGAAAGCGCAGGCACTAGGAGAGCAGCAAAGCTGCTCCCACAGCTTGGGAAAGGGCCGGGACAAGGCGGAGGCTTCGGCTTCCCCCTGCCCGGCTCCCCGGACGTCTCCGGGGCAGCTCCGTCTGCTCCGGCTTCCCGATTCCTTTCTGCATCTGCCATTTTAATCATTTGTCCCTGTTTTATTCTCCCTGGGTTTGCAGATAGACAGGAGAGCATGTGGAGGCAAACGGCACGGGTTCGGGCCCGGGGTGACGTGGTCTCCCGGCTTTGTTTCTTGCAGTAATCCCTTCCTAGAACCACGCGCGCGCTTGCATGTTTCCTGCAGATAAAGGGAGCCCACGGAAAGAAAGAGCAGCCACGGGCTGCTCGTGGCTTCGGCACAGGAAGACAACGGTTAGGATCCGCAGCAGCTAGGAGGAGAAAACTAAAGCGCCGGGGAGAGCGGAGCTCAGCCCGTAAGAGCAGCCCGTGCGCGCGATCCTCCGCGGGCAGCTGCTCACGGTGTCCCCGGGTATCTGCAGCTTCCGCGGCACGAGGGCAGCGGAGGGGAGGCTGGGATGAGATGCTCCAGGTTTGCTGGAGCAGCTGGAGGAGCTCCCAGAGCTCCCGCGGCCTCCGCTCTCCGGAGCGGTGTTCTGGTGCTCCGGGTGTCCCCGTGAGCCGGGCGGCCCTGCGGAGCCCCAGCTCGAGGCCAGGCCCGGGCTGGGCAGCGACACTCCGATCCCGGTGGGAGCAGCAATCCCGAGCAGTGCGGTCCTGACCGCCCGGACACGCGGCCACTCCAGCCAGACGCCGCCGGCACCTGGGACGGTTCTGGAAGCCCCTTCTCAGAGCTCCTCAAGTGCCACTAAACCTGCGGAGCTGGGAGCTGCCTTCCCAGGCGGAGATCGGGACACGGAGCGGGCGAATTCCGGCCACGGAGCAAGACGCGGATCAAGCCCCGGCTCCTGCTGCCACCTCCAAATCGCCCCTTGCCGAAGGCCACTCAATGGGCACCAAACACCAGGAGCCTCCATCGCGCTTCGCACCGACGGCACCAGCCTCCTGCCCGCGCGGCCGCTGGGGCGCTCGCACCCTCGCTCTGGCTCCCACAGCCCAATATCCCCTCGCCAAGGAATTGCAGGGAAGTTTGTGACCCGGCAGGAGCTGCGACGGCCGCTCACGGGCCCCGTGGCATCCGTCTGCAGCATCCCCAGGTCCCACTGCATCCCCGGGTCCCGCTGCATCCCTGTGTCCCCACTGCATCCTCATGTCCCCACTGCATCCCTGTGTCCCACAGGATCCCTGTGTCCCCGCAGCATCCCCCGGTCCCCACGTCCCGCAGCAGGGACACGGATCCCGCTCCCGCAGCACCAGTGCGGATGCTCCGGGGGCCCAGGGCTCAGCGGCTGCCGCCCACCCTTCCCATGGGGGCTCCCCACTGCACCCCGGCCCCGCTGCCTGCTCCGGGGGCTGCCCCCTGCAGAGCTCCCCGCTGCAGGGCCCCGCTGCACCCCACTGCACGGCTCCCCGTCCCCCCCGGGCCCCACTGCAGCCCCCAGGGCTCCATCTGGCCCCTACACGCTGGGATCTCCTTGCAGACCCCGCGGGCCACAGAGCCCCATTGCAGCCCCCTCAGCACAGCCCCATTGCAGCCCCACTGCAGTCCCCTCAGCACAGCCCCATTGCAGCCCCACTGCAACCCCCTCAGCACAGCCCCCTCAGCGCAGCCCCATTGCAGCCCCCCCGGTGCAGCCCCACTGCAACCCCTTCAGTGCAGCCCCACTGCAACCCCCTCAGCACAGCCCCATTGCAGCCCCCTCGGTGCAGCCCCCCCGGGTGCAGCCCCCCTGGTGCAGCCCCATTGCAGCCCCTCGGTGCAGCCCCACTGCAACCCCCTCAGTGCAGCCCCCC
>JAVCKT010010912.1:1939-22053 GCA_032273925.1 Rhynchotus rufescens
TAAAGGTAGAAGCATTAGGGACTGTGCAAATCTGTCACAGAGGATGGTCCTTCACCAAAGAGTTTATAATCTAAATATAACCGGATAGTTGATGTATGGATGCAGAAAGCATGTGAGAAAATCCCAAAGCAAAATGTGTCTTGTATATCTATTACAATGATCTCTCCCATACAAATGTACAAATAGAAATTAATTAATAGCGGTGGAAGATGCTCATTTATTGTTCAGCACATTGAAGTGGCATTGAATGGGTTAAACATCTTTTTCTATAACCATCACAAGACAGTACCCCTTTCCACAGTGATATTTTCTTTAATAAAAGCTGTATTTGTATCATATTAAAAAAACAAATTTCCTCCTACTAGTTCATTGGAAGCAGCCAGAAATGTACCATAGGGTGCCTGCTACAGGAGGGCTCTGAGCCTGGAGCCACCCAAAAATTCAAGAGAACTGTCCTACTAATAGCTTTGAAACCAAAGATTCTTCAGACCTTCTTAAGTTTCCCTGTGAAATCCTGTCATGCTTTTCCTGACCAACCAAAACAACGAAGTACAAGTCCATAACAAGTCAAAGAGCTGCAGGGAAACCTGGTGCAAGTTAGAAAACAAAAGCTCCAATGTTGGTGGGCTTCGGAGCTACTCTTGTGAACTCCGTAGCAATCTAACAAAGCAATCCCCTCAAGTTCAGATGGGACCTGAAAATAGAGTGCCACGTCTGCAGCCATCGGGCCCGAGTACCTCTGCGGGGCTGTTGTTTGAGCTAGAGTACATGCACGACCAAGGAGAACGCGGCTCTGTCTCGCTTGGCCTTCTCGCTTCCCAAGACCGGTGCAGGGCTTAGGGAGGAGACAGACCTGCATGCAGGCGGCCTGCATGGCTCAGACCTGTGTTAGCTGCAGCGGTGCAAGTAAGCAAAAATTACTACAGGTTTTTATTTCTCCTTTTCTCCTAATTCTTCTCACCCCACATTAGTGTCTCTTCTGTGAAGGGCTAATCTTTTAAAGCATGATTTAAAATGGATTGCCATCAAAATAGAAAAGTAAAATCACATAACCTGCATTTTAAAAAATCTGTGCACTGCTCCTAGGCAGTCTGGTGCCATCCTGAAATGCTCCCAGCTCGGTCGTAGCAGCATCACCGGAGAGCCAGGAGAGCCCTGGCCTGCCGCACACCGGCCACAGGGCACAGGCTATACCCTTGGTGTAGCATCAGCAATAGTAATGAAACTGAATGCAGGGATTATGCCTCTCAGAGTGGCGTATTGCTAAACTCTGGGAAATACCAAACCCCTGAGATGCAGACGTGCTGAATGATGTATTTTCTGCTAAGCAGTTCACCTCTGGAACTGCTCGCAAATGGAGATAGGTTGAAGCAGGGTGTTAGACTGCTTTCTTTTACCTTCTTCCTGTGTAGAAACATTCCCTTCTCCTGAAGGCCGTGCGAGTGGTGTGTAAGATGGAGCAGCTGGCAGATGTGTGTGGGAAAGCGCCCTGCTCCCGCGGGCTGTGCGGAGCCGCGGGCGCTGCTGTGGGCAGCGAGCGGCCCTGCACTCACCTGCTCTGCGCGCCCTGCCCCGGTTCCTGAGGATCGCTGACACTCAACTGTGCTCCGACTGCCACTGTAAAACAATTCCAGTTCATTTTCCAACTTTACATCCACTGAGGCTTTTAAAAATCCTGTGAATTTATCCCTCATCATTTGCAGGGACGTTTTAATGGGGAAAGAGACATCATTATAGATTTCTTTACCTCAGACAACAGGGGTGCAGGGCACCCACTGGCAAAAGACAAAGCTAGAAGCAAGAGAAAAATGATGTAGGAGAGCAGAGAAGGCAGTTCTGCCTGGAGACAGTATTTTTGATTTAAAGCTTTTATTGTCTAGATTTTCTGACAGAGGCTTCTGCTGTGTGAGAATGGGCTGCATATTGTGTATGTTTGGTTTCTTGCTGTTGTTTTCCCAGGGATGTTTGGTGTCCTGGAGGAATACGCAAACTGCACATGGTGCCTAAAGCAAGGAAACAAGGAATGCAGCTTGAAGAGTGACAGAAAGGGAGCACATGAAAGCAGCCTGTCTGCCAGTATGGGCCAGGGGGGCAATGCAGAGCAGAAAAAACTCTTTGCTCCTATTATGTTATATCAAACTGTTTGTTGAAAGACTGCTCGATTTCCTTTTCTCTATCTCTCTGTTGCCCACCCAAAAAAACTCCAGACATTTAACCCCGCTGTTTGAGCAGGGGGATGTGCGCTGCATTCTTCCCGGCCTGATGCGGCAGTGTGCGTCCGTGGGGGCTGCGGAGGCGGCTGGTTATTGACACGGAGTAGCTCTGGTGGCTCCCCGTGTGAAATTCCGATGAATCCCATTGTGTCAGAACGTTGGTTAATTTAATATCTAATTTAACTGAGTTGCACTCCAAGTGCTGAAGAATGGTGATGTGGAAAGACACTCTGGAGATTCCAGCCAATGCATTTCCTGGGTTACCCTTGTCCTCCCATGGCGTAACCTGTTGTAAATGAGAGTGTCTTTTGTGAGGGAGGATAAGAGTTTTTCTCTACAATTAGGGCTCACTTTTGGACAACAAAAATAAATTTAAAAAATAGAGGTTAGCTATATTAAAAAAGGAAATTAAGAGCTTTGTACTATCCTTGGGTAAGGTAGGGAACTTAATTGTTTCTATTTTATTTGGGAAGTTGTTGGAATTGATAGAATAACATTCCACCCACCACATACATAGTGTCAATGAGGAAATGGTTCTGACCAAAATAATTGCCAAGGTATCGTTACAAACCCCCCTTCACAACCCTTCCTCCCTCAAACCCTGCAATCTATAGCACTAAGCAAGATGCCTGCTTAGTTTTTGCTTCACCAGCTGTGGGAACAGGGGTCACTGCTAAAAGTGGTGGAGTTGGGGAAGTGATGTTACTCCACAGTTAATATTTTTGGAATTGTACGTAGCCAGCTTTAAAAAAATGGAATCCGTATAATACTGCTTATATGTGATTCAACACACTAGTGGCAATGCCGTGGAAGAGGAACCTGGTGATGTAAATGCAGTCAGAACACTAGAGTGCTGATGTAGCAGTGACATCCACATATCTTGAAGATGTACAACTTCTGGAATACAAGTAATCAAATTTGCTAGCTAATTTAATTCAGATGTTTTGTGGTTACTGGAAAACAAACAAAGACCACAAACTGAGAGAGAGGCCTAAATATCTTCTAATGATTTATTAGGAAAACTTTCAGCCAACATAAGTGATCCTATAAATTTGACTTGGTAACTGAGATATGGAACACAGTAAAAGCAGACATTTTTGTCTTACAGTTTAATGTAACTATATCCTACAGCAACATTCTGAAAACTCAAGCAGATGTTCTTTAAATAAATAGTTTCATAAAACATGCTGCTCTTTTCTTTCAATAGGAAATGTCCTTCAGATTGGATTGTAACAGAGGCACTTTGCACTTTAGTGGGTAGCAGAGAGAAAAATATATAACCATCTTGATTAAAGCAGACAATTTAATTTCATAAGCAACAGTACTAATAGATCTGTAGACCTTTTGTCAGCTGAAGATTTGTTCCTTGGTAAAGCTCCATAGCTGTAACTGCAAGAAGAGTGAAGCGGGTTTTCTTCCTTTGGGGTGATAGGCACTGATTCCAGACCATGGTCACTGGTAATTTAGTAAAGGATTAATGACCTTTGAAAATGATTAGAAGTAAGAAAAGACTGCAATCTGGATGAAGAGAATGATATAACACTGAGAGCAGTTTCCTTAGGAGGGAGTTTTTGTTTATGTGCCAGGTAAGGACAACTCTCTGTCATGGTAGGAACTTCAGGAAGAGATAGTGTTGCACTGTTGTATATACAAGCACAATGCAGCTGTAGATCCACTTCATTCCTTATGTCCGGTGTCTTAAAAATCCTTTGTGGGCAGGTGCATTTCCGGCTGTGTCAGATGGCTAGGTAGGAAGCCAATTTTCAAAAGGTTTTCTTTTTTTTTCTTTTTTTTTTTTTTATCCCCAAAGCCTTTTTTCTTTTCAAAACCTTCCATGCAAAACCTAATGTTGCCAAATAGCCTGGGAATTTAGTGCGGATTTTTGATTTAAGAAATTAATCAGGTTTTCACAGCCTTAAAAGATTGTAGCATGCTGAGATGAACAGCTAATTATTTAAGTGATCGGATTTCAGCCAACTGTTTGCTGTTGAGAACTGTTCTGTGCCCTGACTTTTGGGAAAGGTCTGTCTCCTGGGTATATGTACATAGTAATAGTGTAGTCATACAGTGGAATTTGGGTAGCATTAATTGGTATTAGTAAGGATCATCTACCAGGATCTGGAAATATAAGGAATTCTTGGTTTATTGTTAAAACGTGATATTCGCAATTGTGATTCAGCTTGAACAGGCATAAAATATGAATAATCTTGAGTCTGGATCTCTATGTAAGGGAGATAATTTATCACTAAGAAAACTCATTGTGTTGATATGAGTAAGAAAGCCTGACAGATGAGAGGTATCTTATCAGAAATTTATTGTTATTGTACAGTACAAATAACTTTATTACTACTTCAAACAGAGAGGGCCATATATATATTTCAAAAGAAGCTACTGTCTATTGAAACTCTATCTACACAAGTCCCTGGATAAACTTCTATATCCTCTTAATGCTTTATTCATTCAAGTTGACTGGAAGTTCCTGATGAGAGTCTTCTTTTTGACATTGGAAGTGCTTTTTGGCTGAAATCATGCAAAATTCCATATGATTTTAGTTATAAAAAAGAAAGATAAGAATGGCTGAGAGCTGTGGCCTGTATATGGAGACAGATTAACAAGCCTTAAACTGTGTGGATGGGGCACAAGAGGCTGTGCTGCAAATTCCAAGCATGTTGACTCCCACAGAGCATGAGTCCCCGAGCAGGGACACATGGCTGCTGTGCTCAGGGAGTTTTCCTTGCCCATTCCCCTCATTTGTGCTTATGCACGAAGACCAATTTGCTCATGTTCATTGTGGTTTCGCTGTGTGTCTTTGACTGGAGTTAATGATGTAAAAACGTATACCATTTAGCAGAATAATGGGATTTTATGTTTGCTTCCTTATTTAGTGACATTTGTTACTGCCTCAAGCGTATTTAGTATTTAATGTTCCGCTCTAGAAACCTGTTTAGAGATGTTCTGAACCACACACATGTGATATAGCAACTTAATTCAGTCATGGTGTGAATACAAATATAGAATAACCTCATTGGAAATAACTGTTATCATTAGGTGTAAAATGATGTGAGTAAAGTGCCACCAGGCACCTACGGCTGCCCCTGGCGAGCTGCTGGGGGACAGGGCAAGAAAAAAGCATTTATGCAAGTCCTTGGATTCTTATAATGAAGGTACCTCAGAAAAGTGTCAGTATTGGGCTTTTTAGGAGTCATTTAGGACTGACTTGATTGAGTTCATCTGGAACACAGGTTATAAATGGCCTATCAAACACCTGCATTTGGGTTCATTTGTGCAGTCATATATATTTTAGTGAAACTCTTCAAATATAGGGCCTTTCCTAAAAAAAAAAAAATGCTAACAAGGTCGTCTGTTTAAGTAGCTGCAGAACTTCAAGTGAAGAGAATTTCAAAGACAACCCCAAATCTTGTGAAATATGATTGATAAATGGTAAAATTTATATTTGATCTTTTGAAAACAACCTATAGGAAGAAGTTCAGAAAGCTCAAAAGCCCTTAAAATTTTGTTTCTTTAGAAACAATTCAGGCTGTTGGAGGAGTTGTTTATTTATTCATCAGGAACAGACATCTCTTTTATGTGTTTGGCAGATTGTTACTTTTTTTTGTTTTTTGACTTGATTAATTAGACCACAACGAAGACATTGGAATAAAATGGACTGATTACTTCTTCTTTTGTTTGAAAAATAAACATTTGGTTTGAGATCACATTTTTCCACTTGAGTGCATGAGAATATATATTCATGAGGGTTGATTTTGAAGATTTATTTGTAAAACGTCACTCGTGTTTGTATTTAGCTTTCTTTTTTTTTTCCAGTTATCATTTCTTTTTAATTAATTTGTATTATTTGAACCATCTTCATATTCTGGAGAAATAATGACTGAAATATTCTGTATTCAGAAACTTGCAACTACTGAGCCCTCTCTTGATAGGAAGATGAGACACTTATCAAATTCATAAGGAAAAAAGAAAAGAAAAAGTAATAATTTTTTGCAGCAATCTTAAATCTTTGCAACTCGTAACACACAACTTGTACAACCATTAAAGGGTGACATAGCCATGTGAATTTATGAGAATATATGGGGTGAGAGTATTACAAAGTGCTGACAGCTGATTCCTAATTTCATCATTCCTTATATTCCTGGTCTCTATGAACAGCTTGAGATAAGCTGATTCTGTGGTTGGTATATTAATAGTTAACATGTTGATGTATTTCTTGAGACATATGTACTTTGCAAAATATTTTCACCAGTGGAAGCGCCTGTCTGAGGCAAATAGAATACAGATAATTTAGGGCATGCTGAACCCACGTAGAAATTCCCCTTCCCCTTTCCCTCCTTCTGCATCTGCGTACGAAATGAAGCATGAGTCAAACCAGGAGAACAAGTTTGACAGTGCTCCACTTGCAGCCCACTGAACAAAAAGAAATATGGAGTGAAAGGAGGGGAACAAAAACAGCAGCTACCACTATATTTAGACCATATACCTGTTTTTGTGATCTGTGAATTGGACTAATTTTATATTGTTTTTTAAACAGCCAGAAAGGAAGAAAGGGACCAATCTCACAAGTGTCCTTTAACACTACACTTATGCCCCATGTTACAGAAGCAACATTATTATTTGGCTGTAGTCAGAGTAAGGGGTAGTTCTGCAAAGCCTGCTTTCGACCTCCCCTCTGCTTACTAGATTACCCCTTGTTACTGAGTGATAGCCGGTGTTCAAATACCGAAGTATCACATAGTTGAGAACAGATGTGAATTCAGTTCTCCATTGATGGTGTATTCGTCTGTTTTAGGATTTTTAATGTGCTTATGGTATGTAGAAAGTGTTTCTACATTCCCATTTAAATGCTTAAATTTCTAGCTCTGTCATTTAAACTAATCTTATTCATTTATCTTTTAGCCTTTCATGACATTATAGTTATCTGATAAATGCATGGTTCTGTTTCCTTTCAAGTAGTGAATTATTATACAGAATGGACTAGTATATCCATAGATTATCTTCCACACCACAGAAATCATGAGTTTCTTGAGAGCTGGGGCAAACACTTCACATCAAGCTGCGAGGTCTGGTTTTGTGCTTGCTCCAAGATTATGGAAGAGAATTTTACTTGACTGTTTCAGGGAGTATCTGTAGCCACAGGAATGTGCAGGCAGCATATGGCCTAGAGTCTTCAAAACAAGCAGCATTTAATTTGTTTTCTCCAAAGAGAGAGAGAATCTAAAAGAGAAAATTTTCACTGCTGTAGGAAGAATCAGTCCAGTCAGTTGCAAAAAATTCAAAATTCTGCTTTTTATGTATGTTTGAAACAGCTGATGATATCTCCAGTGCCCTCCTCAATGAACTGGGCAGCGAAAATACACCCAGTGCATGGTGCACATGACAAAACAGCTCAGGGTTCCCAACAGGAGATCTCCACTTGCCTGCTCTTTCTTCTTGTGCTGGACAGCTGTTGAGAAGCTTATGGTCCATGCTCAGCTTCTAAAACCTTTTTCTGCCCTAAGGAGAGTTGAATGCTACCCTTAGGAAATGTGTGTATTTGTCACCCTGGTTCTCTTTTAATTATTAATATCTGCTCTTCATTTATATTTCATTGAACTGCAGAAAATCTCCAGTCATGACAGTGCCACTTCCATCTCTTAACAGTCTGAAATATTTATTAAACTCATTAAGCTCCAGTCTCAGTAGCTAATTACAACAAACGTATGTTTATGGAAGTAAATCCAGCCATGAAGATTAAATTTAAATGAGTGCTAAAAACTCTTTGCCTTCGGAGATTTTTGTTTTTCCTCTTTTTAATTTGTCATGCTGATTTGTAAAGCTTCCTCGTTATTCTGCTAACATTAGCACTGCTGATAATAACAGACACTGTTTGTCTTGGAGATGGGCCAGGATTCTAAGCACGTATCTAATTTGTCCAGACAGTTTTAAAGTCTCTTGAATTTAAATTATAAGTTTAACCTGAAGAGTTACAACCGCTAATTACAGATTAAAATTTGGAATGAGAATCTTTTTGCAAAATGAGCTACCAAAAGTCTTTGAAGTTAAGGGCGTTGAGCAAATGCTACCCCTTCTGCACAAGCCAATGCCACCAGTTTTTCTTATTGATGCACAGTGCAAGTAACCCAACCTGTTGGGTTGATTTGTCACTCCCTGAGCTGCACTGAAACTCTGCCCAGCAATGGGTGTCAGAGAAACCTGACGGCAACAGAGCTGCCTGCACAGATGTGGGAGATTGGGATCCCTGGTGTCCAGGGATGTGATGCTGCGTATCAGTCCTATGATACAATGCTCGGTATTACAAAATTTCTGTGTTTCAGAGTTAAACTCCAGCAGAAAATCTTACAGATGTGCAACCATCAAAGGTGTCCGCAGATCTAAGAAAAGAAGACATAAAAAAGTTGTACACTGAAACAGTAATTTTAAATAGCATCTTCTGGCTTGAGAGTTAAAAGGTGGAAGCCAGAAAAGCAGAGCGAAAAGGCCTTTCACATAATCGCCCTTGTAGAGAACAAATTCTTTGCTTTTTTAATACAGCTGCTTTCTTCTACAATTACATGTTGATCACTTTATGTCTTCTACTTTTGGTGAAAGTAAATCAGTAAATGACCTAGAAAGAAATACAGAACATCATGGCAAAGTGTTCTAGGTTTGCTGCTGACATCTGCTGGGTGGAATTTGTGGTCTCCTGGAGAAGGAAGTTGGTCTGGACAGACCTCTTGGCTGCAGCAGAGGCAGATTATAAAAAATGATGGTAGTTCATAACAGAATTGTTGCTTTAGGTAGATGTTAGGCCGAGGATAACCTTCAGACATGCACAGCATGTTTGCACTCTGGCTGCTTGTTCAGGCTAGAGCGTACTGGACTGCACACAAAAGTTACAAGATCCTACCTCTGGGCTTGGGATTGCCTAAACCTCGCCTTGGAATTTAGAAAATTTGTTAGACATTGTTTTCATGCTGTTTTAAAAGGGAGATGACTTCATGGGTGTGCTTTGAGTTAGGCTACTCAGACAAATAATCCTCGAGTTGACCATGGAGTGACTGTCTGCTCTGTAGCTCAGTGTCTGCCAAGGTACATTGCCAAGTAACAGCAGATTTTCATCTTAAGGTGTTTCTGTAACTGCCGGTCAAGAAGCATCAGCAGAACTTGGGACATGGCACAGTGACATCAGACAGAGCTTGAGGAGGTAGGTGGACAAACAGCAGCTTCCTCTAGTCTGGCCTTCAGCCCCACCAGAGCGTGCAAGTTGCACAAAACATTCTGAATCACAAATGTACCTTAATAAATAATGTCAGAATTGCCCCATGGTAGAATTACTTTGTCATTTGGCTTTCCAGTTTTGCAGTTCAATACCTGGACGTGCAGTAAGATGCCCACATTTTGACTCTCCAAACAGATCAGGCACTCTGAGTATCAAGAACTTTCCTTACTGACTGCAGAGGTTGTTCAAGCAACAAATACATTGGAGTGCATGTCCACAAGTGTTTTAAAACCTTCAAATCTATAATTAAGTTCCATATTTATAGTCTACATGAATCAAACACATCTCCTTAGCTGGAAAGAATATGACTTAGGATGTTTTTCATGTTTCAAGGAGGATCTCTGCCACTTGAACACTCACACTTACTTTCTCCCCTCTTTAGACAAGAACGAGCAATGACATATTCCGATCTCTGTCTACAGAGCACTTAGAGAATTTTGATGGACTTCTCCATTTCAAATTGTTATGGATTCAGGTCCTTTGTTTTGACTGAATAGAAAATTATATCTTGAGATGTTTTATGATATTATTAACTTTAGATGTGACAAATAAAATTTGTACCTGGACAATTTACTTAGGATTGCATCTGACTTTTCCTAGGTTTGTCTTCTTTTTCCACTTGGATAACTTGTCTAGGAACAATTGATGTCTTGGCATGCCTATTGAGGACTCCCATAAGCTGGTCAGAGCCACTCACAGATGTATCTATTGCAAACGGTCCTACAGACTCCAGATTCTAGAGAATATGAGCAACGGACCCCATGCATTTGGGATGCATAGGACCTAATGCATGTTCTGAATAGGTGATCAGTGTGAGCATAGTAAATCCCATTTGCTCTGGACTTACTGCACGTGTATAAATCAAGGACGCATCCCAGACACATTAGTCTCACTGCATTTCATTTTGTCTGGGAAAACCTGGACAGAAATATGGTAGCCCTAAGCTTCCCACATTCCACACTCTACGCAGCACACACATAATAGGTTCATGTCTTGAACCCTTAGTCTCTCTTGGGTTTTCCGTTATTGTTGATACAACACATAAATCTCTGGTTAACTTTTCTCCTGAGTTCGCAGTTATTTGTGATTTTTCTATAAGCCCAACAGTCTTTAAATCCTTCTGAATCACTTATTGGACTTTTAGGTGGGAAATAACAGACTCCCCTTGATTTCTCTGAGGATGAGTCAGTAGAAATCTCTTTTCTATGTGATGCCCTGGCATATGACAAACCTTTACAAGTGATTTTTGCAGATGTAGGAATTACTGTTTTTGTTTAATATCCTGTGATGTTTTCTTAGCAAAGTTACTTTTGTTTTTATTAATTGAGAGTGGTACGTAATTTAGTTAATCTAACACTTGATCAGCAATTTCAGATTGACTTTTGAGAAGGAACATACCCTCAGGCAGTTGGTTTTTATTCTGCTCAGGTAATTCTTTTCTGGGCTGCTAAACTGCAAGATGTTTTCTGTAGTAGTGAGGCTACCAGCCCCAGGAACAAAAATTTCAGAAATCTGCTGAATTTTCTGCTCACCTTTCTGTTCCTTTAAAGCTTAGCTTAGTAGCTACCGCTTAGTGTGATAAGGATAATCAAGTATTAAGATGACCAGATAGAAGAGTAATTAAGGTTATGCAACATAGCAATGTAAAATTCAGGCATCTGGTAAGAATTAGGTTTGCTGGTTAAGACTAAATCATGAAGATACAAACCTTTGACAGATCTGATAGGGAAAAGAAGGATGAATACATTACCATCTAAGTTGCCCTTGTAGCACTCAGAAATTCTATAGTGTTTTCCACTTAAAATATTTCAACATCAAAAGCTAAACATTTGGCTCTAAGGGAGAAAGTTCTCATATTTACACATATCACATACTGCTAAATTCTCCCTTAAAATGCCCCTGTGAAGTAAACATTGACTGAACTGCTCAGATTTGGATTTTAGGGCATTTTTTTCAGCATTCAGAGTTTTGGAGCACGCGCAGGTCTGACATGGTGTTCCAAGAAGCTCCCATAGCCGTGAGGTTTCATAGTAGATTTTGCAGCCCGTAAGGAAGAGTTTGGCACGATCTCTCTGCCATATGAAAGACTGAGCCATAATAAAAGCGCTGTGATAATTCAAGGGCTAGCATATACAAGCCACATTTTTTAGTTAATAAACAACTAATCTTTAATCACTACAGGTAGGTTGTTGTTCCCTTTACACCTATAAAAAGTGCTTTGAAAGTTAAGCAGTCCAGGCATTTAGTGAAAGCTATAACATTACAAAAGTTATACCTTGACATGTTTATCAACAAAATAAAGCCCCCATTCTTCCTTTGCTTCCTCTTCCCAGGAGCAACAACCTGCACACTACTAAAGTGTTAAGCTTTATTTAGTGAATTGTTAGAGCAGGTTTTTCCTGGGCCCAACAAGGCAAGTGTCTGCAGCTCCAGAAGAAAGTGGGAAGCAGAAGAAAGCTTTGAATTTCAAACATCTTTCAATGAGGAATTAGTTTAAAAAGACATACAACAATAAGCCATGAAATAAGTCCAGACACCCATAATTCAGGGCTAGAATATGCTATGAAACTGGCAGGCATCCAGGCCAGAGCCAGGTGCCTGTTTTGGATTAGATTCAAGTGGCCTTAGGCCACCTACAGAGCTTTCAGGTAGGATCTGGAAGCTGCTCACCTCCGCGTGCCCTGCCTTCCTCCGAGTGCAGGTACTCGCCAAGGATTCCCAGCTGGCTGGCCCCGCTCCAGAGTGGTATGTGTTCGGATCACGTTGTCTGCGTCCTGCGAGGAGGCAGGTTTCTGGAAAAAAGAGATCTCTGGAAAAGAAATTCTTCATAAACTGCCTGTTTTCCTCAGTTTGTGATGGCTGCAAATAGCACTGTTTACTCATGAGAACAGCACTTGAGAAGAACTTTGTGGCTCTTGACACACTTAGTGATATGTGATTGCAAATGAGCAAAACAAAATATACATGTAATTAAAGGGACACGGACATAGGTCCTGAAAAAGAGCCCTTTTCTTTTGGGATTATTATAGGTCATAAAATTTAAAGTGTTGACAATCTAATTGATACTTTACTTATCACATTCTTTGCTTTTCATTCTGTTTTGCTCTGGATCAGGGTAACTCAAGTTGCAGACTTCCAAGCGTGTCCAGGCTGCAGACAATTTATGCTTGACTAGGGCTCAGTTGCAGAGATGTGATCTGTCACAGAGATGTGACAGGCATCACAGAGATGTGATCTCTGCAAATGTGATGCCTTCCATAGACCTGTGATGCCTTCCGCAGTCCTCGGAAGGATCCAGGCCATATCCCAGTGCACATCATGCAGTTGCTACTAGTTTCATGCCACGATGGTGGCTTGTGGTGCCTGCCTACTTGGGCAGAGCTGGAGCCAACCCAGTTGCTAGATGCAACTTGGTAAAATTATCCTTGAGTATGGGGAAAAAACAACTGGGGCACCCTCAAACAGAGTAATCAGTTTCATTTTCTAGTTATCAAGCTTGAGCACAATGTTGCAGTGTCTTCATTGCCAAGGAGAAGGTTTAAATCTCATTTAATTCTGTGGTAAAAAGCTCTTCTCATGAAAAGTGAATGGATTGAAAAGGTCATGAAATCACTTTTATTAATGCTAACGTCTTTAAGAGTTCATCCTTGGAGCAAAACACCAGCAGTTTTACAGTGGTGCCTCCTAGCATGCATGTACATCAAACGTACATAAAAGTACAGTTTCATCTGGCATGAATGGGATTTTCAAGAGTATTGTATTCTATATTTGCTTACTGGAATATACCTAAAAAAAGCACCTGTTCTTTAGCACTCCCTTTTGCCTTTGCCTTGCTGCCCGGCTAGAGTGTTGTCCCAATATGCAAGTTCAGAAGCACCACCATAAACTCCCCCCTCGCTGAAGTCAGCTGAAGAAGAGCTACTAATTTCAATTTTACAGGCATACAGCCTAAAATGATATCATTCTTTTTCTTCCCAACATCCAGTTCTATAGAAAATATGCAAAATTAAGCACTTTCCACTCATTACACACACACAGTGAGATATTATTATATGTTGTCACAGCAACCAGTGCAACATTGAGTTTGTAAAACAAGTGGTCAGCTCCTCAACATGTTGAAATCACTTTGGAAATCAACACCACAGTCAGGGAATAGTTTTGTTTGCAAATTAGGAATGCAAAGGAAGGCTGTGCTAAATTAAAAACTGTAACCTGAGCTCTTGGGATAGGGACCAATTTTCTGTTCTGCGTGTGTTCAGCACCTCACTCAAGGGGTCCTGTACAACTACTGCTACCATATTCTTCTTCTGTTATCGTCATCTTTTGGCAAGAAAAACAGCGGTAAGAAAATACCCCTCTTTGCAGAAAATAAAAGGTAAGTAATACAGGCCTTGTTTTTCTGGTGAAAGAGGAATAAAACAAGTTAAATATTTAGAGTTAATACTACTCTTACACAAAGCTGTAGAGCGATTGCTTGCTGCCATTGTGGTGTAAAATAGTTTGCAATAAATGTGAATCCTGTCCCCAGAAAAATGCAGCTTTCCAGTGTCTAACACAAATCCCAGTATTGTCACAGAAGAAGAGTTTGAAGTCTTTCAGTACACAGCAAATAGAATATGCAGATTTATTAGACAACGCCTTCTTTGTACAGTATTGCATGGTGCTGTAAGCCCTCTCATATAATAGCAGATATGGAACAGTTCCATAATTCTTTGGGAGACATTTTTATACTCAATTGCCAAGATATAGTTAAAATTCCCACTGAAATATCCCATGAGTCTAAGAAAGAGATGAAGGTGACGGGTCTGGGCAAATAATTGATGAACACACCCATCAGAATCAGAAGTACCTAGTTTTCATGGAGAACAGGCTGATACTTAATTGAAAAGAGATAAAACAGGCTATTTGTGGGTACACTACAACTGCTACAGACAAGGAACTGAAAAGGCTCATGAACTTCATGGCAATCTGTGCTCCCAGCAAGAAAGCTCAAGTAACAAAGGCTCATTGATGTGAAAAGGGGGGGAAGTTTTTAATAGAGGAATCTCAGGAGCCAGCCAAAGCAGCATTATCTTGTATTAAAAAAATCTGCAAATAATGAAATTCGGAGGAGAGAGAAGCCAAATTTCGTCTTTGCTTGGGCCATGAAATTAGTACCAAATAAAAGGAGAAACACATGCAGAAAGGGCCAGAGACTAAATCATCCCAGCAATATTCTTCTTGGGATTTGTTGCTAAATAAAATACAGGGATTCATGTTCAGAAATACTGAGCAGGTTTGGCTTCCATTGACCTCAGGTGGAGCTATGGGTTGTTAGTACTTTGGAAAATTAATTCCCCAGAGCACACCTGAAGTTTTTATTCCAGACTGCCCCCTGCCCAAGCTACCTGGATGAAAGCAGGGAAATCCTCATAATAGATTTTACCATATGAGGCATCCCAAACTGATGCTTGCACTTGTAGCTATTACATAAAAAAAGGAAAAAGTCAGATCAGCAGAAACTACCTTTCTCATCCAGAAATAAAATCAATGAGGAAAATAATATGCCAGCACGAAGCAGTGCTGCTTGGAGTAGCAGAGCAAAGAGCAACTTCTAGGCTGTTGGGTGAAACAAGTGCATTTTGTTTACAGGCATGAAGAACCACTAAGAAGCGTATGAGGTACCATTTTGTCTCAATGCCATTTGGTTTGGGGGTGGAGTAACCTCATACATTCCTATTGCGGAAAAAAAGAAGTTGAAACTTCCATATGGATTTTTTTCTTGGCCTAGTTTATCCTTTTCTGGGGTGCAGATGCTGGCTGTGTAACAGAGACTGGGCTTTCCTTCTCACACGTTATGCCAAAGTATGTCTGAAACCAATCCTAGTGTCTTAGAAGTAATTTGCAGGAGTTTTAAATATATCTTTGTGACTCCATAGGCTACACTGCCTTCCGGGTATAGCGCAAATCAGTATTTATGAAAAGCATTTTCAAAGTGGATCTTTGAACCTGCTGGACTGCACGGTTTCTCCTGTGCCATTTTTGATCCATTGTATAAATACAAATTTTGGCACGTGCACAACACTATAAACTGTATAATTGTTTTTATTAGAGTTCTGTGAGTTTGGAGGTACCTGTTCTTTAATTACACTTGGCAAGTTTCCAGGAAAACTCTTCTAAAATGCACTGCTTGCAAAGTCTTACTTGGGCCACCCACAATGACAGCTTTTATTTTTCTTCTATTAGTGATGGACATTTTTATATAATTTTGGTCTGCGTGTGTGACAGAGCCCCCATGTCCTGAGCTGCCGCTTCCCCTTGTTCACTTCTCAGCCGCAGACTCTGTCGGGACACAGCGGCAGCAACTTGTGACATTTGGACCCTGGCCAAATGAGCACCATTCCCCGAGGTTTGGGGTTGTCTTTTTCTGCTTTCTTGCTTTCCCCTCCCCCCTTTTAAAATTTCTGGTGACACTGGAAATGCAAGTCAGTTAATCTCTTCTAAAATCTTAGCATTAGCCTACAGCACTGACGGCGAGAGAAATGCAGAACATTGCTCCGTGCAGTTCCTATATGTGAGCCATCAGCAGCCAACGTGGAGGTGGTTTTAGTTCCGCTCCCGAGCCCAAATCTGTTGTGGAGCAGCACAGAGCAAGCACAATAGTAACAAGTCAGCAGGATAGCTGGAACGCCATGCTCCATGCCAGAAAGTAGGATGTCCAGCTAGCACAAATAAATGTGTAGAACTAATCAAATTAGGATGGACATGCTGTGCAATACAGAGAAATGCATGTAAGCAGAAAATTGTGTTTAATATTTGTAATCAAAAGCATTTATTTGGGACTATGGCTGCCGAGCGCTACGTGCAAATTGGGTGAGGAAAAATGTAAACACTGTTTCTTTGATTTCATTGGGAGTCAGGGTACAGCAGGAATGCTGGATCAAACTCCTTTTCCAGTGGCTATGATTATAAAGCTATGTAAAATGAATTTGGAGGCTTATTGACAGAAAATATTACTGTAAATGGTGGTGAAAACCTATTCCTCAGAGATTACTCTTTATTTTATGGAGTTTGCCAGAATTTATAGGATGCAATCCGAAAACTACGGTTTTAGAGCTCATTTGAGGAAATAACTTCAGTCCTAACACCACATTTTGAGGCTTCTGTAGAAAGTAGAATTTAATAGAGAAACTGGGGAGACAGAGGAATGTTATTATGTGAACTTTCAGGCCTGCAAGGAACAGGAATTAATGCAGGAACCACACTAAGTCAAGCAGCAAATGGCCCTGCTACTGATCCAGTTTCCATATCATCTGAAATGCAGTTATCTGTAAGCAGGGTAGCCGCTGACATGGTATAGCCCCTGCCATGTGTCGCTGCAGAATGCTATTAGCCATGACGCAAAGCAACTTTATATTACAGTAACTCATATTGTAAATTGCACAGTTGTTAGATATGCAGAAATACACTCTGTGTGCTTTGGGGAACACGCTGGACTAGCATTCTCCATTCCTGAGAATATTATAGGCAGCTTCAGGTTTCACAGAAATAAACAAAAAAATCCTCATTGTTTCTTTTTATGAGCACAGCCCTTCAGAATCTGGGGAAGCAGGAAAGGATATTGCAGAGGAGAGCGTGGGCTCTTAGCAGGCATCACAGCCCCCGCCGGTGCTCCATAAACCTGCACAGGGAAGCGGGAGCAGCAGCTGAAGCTAATGGCCTTGGGGAGCGGAGCTGGCCAAGTGGCCTCAGGTGTGGCCTAACAAGGGCCTTAGGATGTGCCACATCCCAGCTGTGCCATATAGGTAGCAGGGGGCTGCCTATAGCAGGGATGGAGCCCATTAGCTCTCTGTGTGCCCTCTTCTCCTGCACAAGAAGGATGCAATGGATCAATTTCTCAGAGTTTGTAAACTGGCCCAACAGAGGAGCCATGATCATTTATTCCATCTGAAGGGACCAGGCCTCTTTAGCTGCGTGGTACAGAATCAGTGTAAGCAACCCAGGAATAGCAGCACAAAGGTAACTGAGTGCCAAATTACCACAGCCCCCCACAACACTTAATCTGTATGTACCCTTTCACAAGGTATTTTTCAAGACACTCATTTTGCTGCACTAAAGGTTTTGTTATATTACAGTTGAGTAGCAGTGGCTGAGCTCTGCAGGTGAATTATATACATTTACAAATTGCCTTGAGAATATTGAATAAAAATACAATGGGAAAGAAAAACCTCCTTTGCAATTGAGTTAAGTGTGGAACACAACCAGAATGACTCTGCTTTGTAGCCTATGTCAACTTGGGAAAAAGAGTAGGTGAACTTGGTAGACCTTGGGAACTCTCAGTTCATTTTAAAGAGGATTGTTTTCATTTGTAAGGAGGTTTCTATGAAGTTTCACCTCATGGATTTTGGCTCAGCATGGGCCTAATCACCCCTTATCGCAACTGAAGCCAACGTGGAGTTAGCAAATACAGAATCTGCTCTGATTGTCATTCTTATTTCCTCAATATAATGTGACTAAGTAGCCCTCTGTGCTTTTCTTTTTTCCCCCCATTTGAAATACTGCACTTCCAGTGGCCTAATCGCAAGTCATATAAATGTAGTATAGATTACATTATTCAGATTATTTACTAAATCAAATGTATCTGGAAAAGTAATCTAGATTGAAAGATGATAGCTGTCAGACAACAGACTTCTGTGATCACTCACTCATCTCTCCTCAGTGGTCACAAATGTCTCTTCGTGATAAAGAATTTGCTCTGACAAAGAAGCCAAACCAAACATGATAGCTTTTTTATTCAGGGTATATTTCTTCTGCATGCCTGTCAGCTGTATTACCAAGAGTGTGAATTCTGGTGCGTGGCTGCAGCATCATAGCTTGGTTCTTTGGAAAAATATCTGCAGAAATCCTTGAGGAAAGAATGAGGCAATATTAGAAAAAAATAAGTACTAAAATTAATCAATTTTCTGTGCTAAACTAGCAGGTGGGCATTGAAGAGCACCCTGTACCTTTGCACAAGGCAATACACAGCAACTGCACAGCCAGGAGCAATCAGCCTGGAGCAGGGGGAGGAGAAGCCCTAATGGATCTCAGGTGATGCCACTGCCATATGATGATGGAAATCAAGTGTTAACTCCCCATTGGTGTAAAGTGGGGAGTTAACCACCCAACCCCTCCTATTAAATACAGGAGAAATGCTGGCTTTCCTTTGCATCTCTCTGCCTTTGAGTTTCTTGCACCTACTTGTATCAGAGGTTCTCCTGCTTGTAGAAGGCAAGTACAGCAAGGGGATACACACAAGGGAAGAAAAATGGAAGAAAATGATCTACTGAAAGCAGAACAAAACTGATCAGCGTAAGTGATAGCAGCATCCAACCCAATAGCTCTGGGTGAGTGCAGGAGCCCAGGGACAGAGCACAGGAGTTCTTGCTGGTGGACCACATGCTAGGTCTGTGAGGGGAAGGAACAGAGAACGTGGAGCAGGGAGGGGAATGAAGGCCCAAGGGAGCCTTGTTTACTGTGTGACTTAGCATGGAGCTTTATTTCTGCAGCCTTTGTATGGTAACTATGTTTGCAGATGGTAACGAGCTGCCTGCAGGACTCTCTGATGTTTATGACCATCACTGCTGTGATCTTGATTGACTCAGGGAGCGAAGTATGATGTTGTCTGGGCACGTTGACTGATCGATGTTGCTGCCTACAGGCCTAGAAAGGTTGGGGACCCCGGCCCGATGCCAACTCAAATTTGGACGCATGTCATCTGTAGTCACGCAAAGCAGGATTGCCTTTTTTTCTTCTGCTTTGATCACACTCAGAAAATACAAATCCCCAGGGTGAAATTTCAGCTCTGCAGAAATCAACAGCAAAACTCCGCTCAGTGGTGCTAGGTTTATGATGAACGTTGTTTGCTTTTAATCAATTCTTGTAATGGCTAGAAAGCAGTATTTACTTCCCTCACAGCAGATAAAATGTCAGATTTTGCAGTCAGGTAGTCTACTGAAAGCAATCAGGGCTATCTGCTCGGGGTGTTGAAGGCTGATAGTAAAATTATAGCCCTATTGTTGGATATTTTTCTCCTGTTGTCTCCAATGCAGAGCGTGTTTTATGCGTTTTGCTCCACTGGGGCCCCAGCAAACTTGTAGCCAACAATTTCTTTTGAATGTGCTCAGTAGGAGGTGACAGATGCACTATGACCGAAAGATCTTGAAACTTTATCATAATATATTTAGCAAGGTGATAACACAAAACCACTGAAAAAGAGAGGTGAAGGAGAAATTCCACACCTGGGAAGTCAGTTAATGTTTATAGATGGGAAGTGCTTTAGAAAGGGAAACGTCTCTGATGGGTGAGTGCAGCCCAATGCACCAGCCTCATAGTACAAGGTCCTGTGGCCGAGGTGGGTGGCAGTTCCCTGGTGCCTCCACCTGTGGTGGGGCAACGGGGCCTGAGCCCCACACTGTGACCCTGCGTTCTCACGGTGTGACTTTGGAACAGGGAGATGGGGAGTGAGAGGCACAGGGATGCGCGCCCTGCGCCCAGCTGGGTGCTGAGGGACACGCACCCAGAGCAGCGGGGAGGTTCTGCACTGCTCGCTGGCTTGGCAGAGCCCCTCCCGCCGGGGGTCCCGGCCGCTCGGTGGGGGCGGCCCGTGG
>JAVCKT010010912.1:23026-49654 GCA_032273925.1 Rhynchotus rufescens
TGCTCTGCGCTGCCCGCGCGGCGGCCGTTAAAGCGCGCGGCGGCTGCGCGGTGCCGCTCTCACCTGCGCCGCTCCATGGGCTCGGCCGCCGCGCACGGCAGCGCCCCGGGCACCATGCGGGCCGGGGGGGCCGGGCCGCCGCGCAGCAGGTAGCGCGCGCCGCGCAACATGGGCTGCCTCCTGCTCGTCGTCTGCGCGTTACCTGCCGCGCTGCTCGGCGGCGGCTCCATGCGCCTCGCGGGCCTCCCGTGGCTCGGCTGCGCTGCCAAGGCAGGTCGCGAGCACCTTCTCCCGCTGCGCTCCCCCCGCGCTTCCCGGCTCCCCGCCTGCCCTGCCAGCCTGTCTCGCCCAACACTCCCGTTTCTCTCTCTTCTTGTTTTGTCTCTTGCAGACCCTTCAGCTGTGCTGCCTCTGTTGCATTTCGCATGCCACCACTCTCACCGGTGACAGCATCAGTGAGTTAAGCCACGGTTTGTATCGCGCTCTCTTTCGGGCTGGGTGAGCGTCTGCGCGGATGCCTCTGTGGGCAGGCTGAGCATTGCAAAGGAAGAAGCCTCAGGCTTAGGGGAATGTAAAGCGGAGTGTAAAGGGAAAGCGAGTTGGCTGCTGTAACGCAGCTAGCCCTGCGCAGGGATTCACTTGCTCAGCCCTGCCCTAGGAGTAATACGCACAGGCAAAGCAAAAACATAACTAGAAGGGTGAATGCATTCATGTCTATATTGCAGTTGGAAAGATGAGTGTGCTTGTAGCCCTAGCAGCAAAACCTCGTGTGTCTGCTTTGGAGCAGTGGAACAAAAACAGTGAAGAGATGCGAGTGGGAGAGAGGAGGAGAGCAGCTCCCTGCAGGCAGTGCAGCCTGCGGGGAAAGTGCCTGTTTGTTACCGGTTTGCAAAGCAAACGTGTTGGGCTTGGTGGCTTAGGGGAAGGTTGCAGTGCAGTGTATGCTTTTTATTGGGTGGCGGTGTGTGTGTGTGTGGGAAAATTCAATAGAGCAGGACTCCGGGTGCAGAAGGGAGAACCCTCTTGCACCCTATGGTCTCTTCCCTGGGGGATTCCCTTTCTCCAGCAGCTGCTTACATATTTTTGGCCACCAGCCTGCTGAGTGTCCTGCCATTGATTAACACCCCTGGAGCAAAGTGAAAGCTCTTGATGTATTATTTCCACTGTCTAAGCAAAAGCGACCTATCACTGCTTATGTTTTCAGCTTAATGTGTGTCCAGTGAAATCTATTCAGACAAAGAGAGTAATAGTTCTTGCAACATCTGTTACAGAATAAGAAGGATTTTTTTTTTCTTGTAACAGTGTATTTTGACTTAGAAAGAAAAATAGATTGTTTTACAGTTGGAGGCATGGAGATATTTAAGTGTTCATAGAGCACTTAGAGCTCTGAAATTAAATGGGATTTAGGAAGCAGTTTATTTGCAAAATTACCTATATAACCAGGGGTAGATGCCTGTGGTCATAGTTCAACAAGAGCTAAAATTCAGACCAAACTTCTGGGTAAAAGTGAGCTCTTTCTGGACAAATCAACAGCAGTACCTGAATGTACCTAGAGCTTGGCACCTGCTTAAGTAGCTGCTAACTCATGGCCTATTTTTTTACTTTTTTTTAGGTGGTTGTGAGTAGATTTTGGCCATGTCCTCACATACAGTTTTGTGATTATTCACATATTTCATCCAAAACAATCAACTTCTTTGACATTCAATTAGCAGAGGCCAACGAAGGGTTATTAGGTAGGATGTAATCTCTTTCTGCTGAAGGTCAGTTACAATCTGAAGCCCAGTCTAATGAAGTCACTACAAAGAAAGGAGGTCTCAATCTGTTAAGGCATTAATAAATTAATCCTTTAATCCATCTGAACAAGTGGTACAGTTCTACAAAGTCTCAGGCCTGGTCACCCTCCACTGATACAGTATTTCCTGCCTTCTTTGGGAAAGAAGGAAAAAGAAAGCCCTTAAACCATAACAGCCTTGACATTTAACAGCAACTAATGCAGGGGGAGACCTACATCTACCAGTCCCCTGGTGATGACAAATGCCTTCAGAAGCAGATTATGGGAATGCTCAGAGCTGTCCTAGTGTGATGTATGTAGTCAGACCTGTATATGTGCAGCCTATGGTGCCTTGGGGTTCCCTAAAATGAGGAAATTGCTTGTGTCCTGGTGAAAACCTGCTGCCTGCTCTGTTTGTGACATTTATTTGTTAAGTACAAAAGCTGACGGTGAACTTCTTGCCATTGCAGATTATGTGTTTGTGACACCTGTCAAAGTGGATTCCAGTGGATCATACATTTCACATGATGTTTTGCACAGTTCTAGGAAAAAGAGATCAACTCAAAGTTCAAAGAGTTCCTTGCACTACAAATTTTCAGCATTTGGACAGGAACTTCATTTAGAACTTAAACCTTCGACCATTTTAAGCAACAGTTTTATTGTCCAGGTACTCGGGAAAGATGGAGTCGCGGATTCTCAGGAACATGAAGTTGAGCAGTGTTTCTATCAGGGATTTATAAGGAACGATAGCACCTCTTCGGTAGCAATATCTACATGTGTAGGCTTGGTAAGTGTTTCTGTTTGTTTTTAACATTGAAACATTGGTGTTTTTATATGTGGAGCAGGAGTTGTTTTGGCAAAGGTGTGCAACTGATATAACATGCTGGATGCCATATTCCGTTTGATTTTACTCTTGTCAGTAGTTGCTGCAGCATTTAGCAGAAGTTTAGCTACAGCCCATGATGTGCATGGCACACTTTGTGGTTTTTGTTTTGATCATGCATTTTTGAGAAGAAAAGTCTAGACTGGTAATCCTGGTAATTAGTCCATGGCAAGTTTTGTTTGTTATGGTTTGTCTTGGTTTTGTGCACAATTTGCTTGCTCTTAAGTAGATGCTTTTCCTGTCTATATTAGTCTCACTACAATTAAGAAAAAAAATCCATAAAGTTGTGAAAAAGTAAATATTATACCTAGGTTTGTCAGCTGCTTTAAGGATGGATGGATTTCTCAATTCAGCAGAAGTTTGAAACCGTTTATGGTTTTTAAGTTACAACTTTAAACAACTTTGTATTTGACATTGCTTGTTGTCTGCAAAGAAGTCTTTACTGGCTGATGTAGTTCAGAAGAACCACTTACAGAATTCTTAATTATTGATGAGTCTTGGGCCAAAGGCCTTACGCTTTGCAACCAGTCTCCTATGGATGTAGGTTAAAGCAAGGACATTTACTAGTGTTAAGTTATAAGAAGCAATTTCTTGTTTAAGGTTCAGATGCTATGCTGGGTCACCCTCTGGAATTCTCTTTCCTCATAGCTTGTCCATAAGAGCTACTGAGCTGCATGGTGGGATCCAGGGAAGGGCACTGGAGCTGGCCAGTGTTTCCTCGGAAATCACAGTTGGTGGCTTGAAGAGGATGCTGTTTTAGGAAGAGCTGTTGAATATTGATAGCTGATTTTGAATGATCGTTGCTTTCTTATTTGGTCCTAGTAAAAACATTACACTTGAACAGTTGAAATCAGAGCAGATTCTAGGAATTGGATTAAAGTGGTTTTTTTTTTCTCCTTCCTGCTTGTTCATAGTGTTGAACAGTTATCAGAGTTGCTTAGCTGTGAGTTTTTATATGGACTGTACCCTGTGTGGAAGCTTCTCTTTCAATACTGCTATTTTTTATCATGTTTGTTCAAAAATCTTTTCACTTATTGCAGTATTTATCATTCCAAGGGAATTGCTCTGTCTACAACATCAGCTACAGTTTGGGTGATCACCCCTGCTTGGTCAGGTTTTGATTTTTGAGCGTGTTTCAGGAGCTAAGTGGAGCTGGACTTGTCAAGTCTTGCTCGGAGAGGGAAGGTTCAAGTCTGCCTCGGGTCACAGAGAAACAAAATGTGGTGATCTTAACTGAGACTGAAATGGATCTTTTACCACTGTCTCGCCAGGGGTTGTTATGACTGGGAGACTTCACCTAGGAAGGGTTCGGGAACTCTTCAGAAGAAAATAAATATTGTGGCTTGAACAACTTTATTATGGGAGACCCTTTTCAGCACCTCGATTATCTTTTTCTTCAGTCGCTTGCAAGGTTCAATAGATTTCACTTTGAATTGTTACTTTAAGCTAGTAACTGAAGTACATCTTTATTTACAATAATCTCCTGCACAAAGGAAAGCCCTGTCATTGTTCCTTTCCCTGTATTCATTTATTAATTTCCGTGCCACTAATGAATACCAGGAAAATAATCAACAGGATTTTTAGTCATTAAGTTTGCAAGGCTGCCTTCTTAAAAACGTGTCGTCAGCGGTCTCTAATGACAACCACGTCATTTTTCACTGTGATCCAAACTCAGTAATCATATGTTAAGTCTGGACGCTGTGCTCTGATCAAGGGAACCTTGTGAATAGCCTCTATATCCTCTTTGCACCAACTGCTTTTGTCACTTGGTTGCCCCTCTTTCCTATTTGCTTTGTTCACTGCAATTAAACCGAAAGTGGTGTTTCTTCTATATGGTTGGTAGCACTAATCTTTCCATTGTTCCTTTCATTAGCAATAGCTTCCCTACAATAAAACCGCAGTGACCCATTCTTTCAAGCCTGGAACACCACAATGTGATTTGGAAGCAATTGCATTTCAATAGACTACAGGGACTCTTTGATCTAATTTTTTGGATGACCTAGAGTATTCAGTCATTCGGCTGCCTGTTATCTGCCATTGCCTGCAGGGTAGACTTTGGAGAGAGGTTCTCTACGAAATGGTTTGTTAGGCAGAGTGACCTTAGCTAGCAGCGGAAAGGAGCAAGGTGGTGGCGTTCTGGTGTGGGTCTCTTAAGGGATGTGGTATCTCGCTCACGTTTTAATAGCTTAGTTGCCTTAGTTGGATTTAAGTCCCCACGCTTCTATGCTGACTTCTTGATTTTAGACCAAGTGCTTCCACCAGTCAACACAAGTTTCTAGATGTATCAGAAGGTACATTTGAATCTATGTTCTGTATCTGAAAGAAACACTCTGCACTAATCTAGCAGATCAGGAGAATGTGCCCAAATTTACTGGGAATACTATCTCTTGATTTACCATCACCAGCGTTTGTGCTTTGTTTGTCATCAAGAAATGTGTTTTATTCCGTTAAGCAGCTGGTTGGCAGTTATTTTCAGACAGGCCTAAAGGAAGCATGTACTTCATATACCTCCAGAAAAAGAATTCAGATTATCTATACAGAGTATATTACCTTTCCTGTAAGGTCAAGTAGAAATTCCTGCCAAATAGTCCTTCCTTTGTCAGTGTTCCTTATTACTTTTACTAGAACACTTTTGGTTTTGAAACATACCTATGTGGAGTTTTGGAGTTTGATTTAGCTCCTTACCATTTCCCATTTTATATATGTATATAGGTATATGTATGTATGCATTCAGGCTACTGGTACATCATGCTGCTTTATCCTTTGTTTACATTCTCCAAATAAGTCTCTTCATTCTTCCCAAATTTAAGTTTTTTGCAAACTCGTGACTTGAGCTAATTCCTACTTATTCTAATTATAATTTATTATTGCTATTATTATTTTAAAATATATCATTACTTATAATTGCTTTTAGCTAAAATTAGGAGGCAGACTATGCCAAATCCACATAATGAAGGGGTTTTGCCATTTTTCTGAAGCACATGGTGCTGGCCACTGTTAAGAAACTGATCTTAAGATTTAGTCTGACTATTCTGAATTCTTTCCCCTTGCCCACCCGCATACGTGTTAGTATAAATGCATCAAAACAAATATCAGCCTTTTTTTGCCATTTTAACCTCACTTTGCTGCTGAAGTTGTCTCTAAAACCCTCCCTGCTGTCTTGCCGCTCTGTATATATAGTGCATGGCTTCTTTCTTTTTTTATATGCTACCTTTTGTCTCCTTTTTATCTGGTTCCTATGTGCTGCCTCTGTTAGGTCTATGTGTACATGATCTGTTGTATAGAGTAGGTGAGTTGTTTGCAATCACACGCTAAATCAGGGCAGAATACAAGAGAACCCCAGAGCAGTCAGTAGCCTAGTTGTGTTCTAGAGGCATTTTAAAAAGTAATTTTTAACTATGAGTTTAGAAAATGAAGTCACTTTCCCCTTGTGAACAAGAGCCCTGCCTTACAGTCAAACAACTGTAGAAAATTACGGCATAGATTCAAACAGAAAACAGACAATAATGAGCATCATGAATGAATTCCTTGTTATCAAATGGTGTTTGTGGGAATGTTGCTGCTGTTTGGTGGAGCAGACAGGTGAGGTTATATAGCAGCTACAAAGCATGTGCCCCAGAAGGCAGCAAGGAGAGAAGAGAAAAAGAAATGTGTCCCCGACATAATGGGGACTCTCCTGCCACTACACAGATTAAGAGATATGTGTGTGTGTTGGGGTCAGAGAGAAAATTTCTGTAATTCAGTGGAAAGAGCTTGGTCATTTAAAACTGCATGATAACAGTTTTATTATTGAGACCAAATTCAGCTGGAAAAAGATGTGCCAACATAGAGGCCAGAGGCGCAGCACCTGCTTAAGCTAGAGGTGAATGGGGACCATTCTCCGCTTTTTATTTATGTAGCTCAATTAGAGCAGTGGTGTCGGCTTCACGCACTGGCTGGTGCCCTCCTTTGTTTTTGGTAAGATGTGATTGAATCTTTCAATATAAGGGGCCCCTTTCTCTTGTCTCAAGTTCTGTTGTGTTTGTTAGTGTCTAGTCAAGGGAAGAAAAAGAGGTGGAAAGGATGAATCGTGTTACACTTGCTGAGCTGTCAGAGGAGTCTGCAACTGGAGAAAGGGTTACATGTAGCACTGAGATAAACAAGAGATGTGTTAATTCAATGGAAGTTGTGCGTGCATGTCTGAGGGCAGGACTCTGCTCAAAGTATCAAAGAAGCCACAAAATTAAAGCTTCTTAACACAGTCTGGCCACCTAAGAGGTAGACGGGCAAGGTGACTCGTGTACCCATTCTTGGTAGTCATTTAATTGTACCCCATACTAGCATTATTTGAGTTCATGCTAACAACAGCTTCTTATTCCTTGAGCTCACACTTCAGGTCCAATTAAATACATTGAGACAAATCCCCAAGTCCTTATTCAGACAAGCTCCCATCAAAATCAGTGAATTAGACCACTAGTAAAAGTACAAAATCATTGCTGTTTGCTGTGAAGTTCCTGTAGACAACCTACAGCTGTAAAAATAGGATAAAGTTTGCCCCAGGGGGACTTTGAAGAGAAATTGAGTACAGAACTGAGGATTTGAATCATTCTCAAAACTATTTTTAGTCCCTCCACAAGTTAATACACAAAGCCTATAATTTTTGTTCTTATACCAGACCAACGGTGCCAGCATTGGGAACACACGTTCTCTGACTTTCCCGACCCTGCCATCGACCTCCTTTATAAAACACAAACTATGTTTTACAGGATCATAATTTTGTCCACCATTTGGGTAGACATTGCCCATTATTCACCCATAGTAGTGTAAAGATGAAGGGAAGAATAATCTTCCAAGAAAAATGAGGTGTCAATTAGAGGAAAAAGCTTGAGGATTGTACTAGGCAACTATGAGGCACTATTTCTGGACCCAGAGTTGTATTAGCTGTTGATGGGAAGTTAACTGTATGGTTAGATCTGTGACTGACCTTCTCTGCTTGTTTAATAAGTACTGTTTAACTCTGCAAGACCAGGACAGTGTTGTCTCAGGCATTGTGGTCCTCCTGCTTCCGCCTGGGTGGGAATAGGAATTATAAGGAATGTTGGAGATATAATCTGCCTCCACTGGACAGAAGAAGTAATTGAGAATCTATTTTCTTCCAAATCTATTAAAAAAAAAAAAAAAAAAACTGAAACTTTTAAATGTAGAGAGAAAAAATTCTTTGGTTATCAGCTTTATGGGGTTGCTCCTTGAGCACAGAGGTCTGGGGCCACGGACCGGTTTGCAGGACTCCCTGTGGCAGCAAGATCATCCTCTAGCTTGGAGGCTCTGCCTGCTGCGTCCTGCTCAGCTGGCAGGAAGAGCAGGGAAGTTGTTAGCGAGGGCATTTGAGAGCAGGCTTGAGGTGACACAGCTCGTACCCTTAAACCAGTTCCAGAATTAGGGAGCCAGCCTGTTTTGCCTTGATAGGCAGTTCTTCCCAACCTTTTTTAAGAAACAGCCTTACATCTTGCAAGGGAATAATACACATCATCTGTCATTGAAGCATCAGCATTTTTCCTGCTGTAGCAAAGCCTTTCCACAAGGCTTAGTTCTCACAGTTCTCATAGTGCAGTAGAGGGAAGATTATACTCAAATGCCCCGTTGGAGGTCAGCAGAGGATGACCTGTCTGCTCAGACCTGACCTCCTCAGAACAGGATGCCTTTGATGTAAATGAGTATTTTTATTTTAAGCATCCCTATTTTTATTTGGACCATACCATCTCTGCTGATGCAATTCAAAATGTTCTCTGCTCTGCAACTCTGAATTGCTGAACGTCTAACATATCTCTTTTCATAAGCAGGTTTTAATAGGAGGTTTAAGTCACTAATAATTAACCGAAACAAGGTTTTATTCCTTTCTTTTCCCTTCCTCTTCCACTTAAGGGAAGCTGGTGTTTGAGGAAGATACCAGGTCTGCAGGACTGAAGTCAAAAGCTTTTTGTTACCCAAAGCACAATGACAGTCTGTGCAAGCCCAAGTCCAGCTCAAGCAGCCCTAGAGCTCCGCAATGGCACAGGGTGTTTGGAGAGCCCAGGAGCACGTCCCACTTGGGCCCTGGCCCTGCAGCACGGCCCTCGTCACTTGAGCAAACACTGGTATCAAAACTGTTCTCAAGTACTTTTTTTTTTTTTTCTTTTCTTTTTTCTCCAAGCTTGCCATATCCTTAGACTCTATGTAAAACCAGTGCCCTGATTGCGATAAGAGCTTTGTGATTTGCACGCTTGAGCAGAATTGAGAACTTGACTTTGATTCAGTGTAAGCTGCCCAAAAGAGACCGTGACCAGTCTGGCAGAAAAGATCATGATCAGTCTGGACGGTCACTGGGAGGTTGTTACCACCTCCCAGAACTTTCCTTTTGACACTTTCAGCTTTCTAGAAAGAAACTTCTCTAGAAACTCCAGTGTTTCTATAGGTCACGATTATGTCTGTACAGGGTATTCAAGATACACTTTTTAATTTGGATTTTTTAAGGTCAGGGCCTATCATTCTGATGCATGAGTGTGCACCACTCTGAGAAACACACAGTGCAGGTTCATTACATGGGCTGCTGGCCAGAACTGCAGACAGCAGGAGAAGGGCTGAGTCCTAAACACTATTCTCAGCCTCTCTGGCTTTGAAATTTGCAGCCCAGGTGATGGGGACAAGGTAAAAGGTGGGGCCATACTAGAAAAAAACTGCTGTGCTGTGAGGCAAGTAATGGATCCATTCTCCAAAACAATTACAGTGCTACTTGTACTTGATTTCACACTCTTGGACATAATATTGTAGATATTTGGATTTATAGCTCACTAGAGATTTTCTAGAAAATACCTTTATTTTTGGAATTTGCAGTATCTGATGATGACCTAACAAAAGCCCCACTGAAGTCAACAGCCTTATTCATCCCAGCTGTCCCGTCTGCCTTGATTCCTGGTGATGAAGAGAAGCTGTTAGTCCTGTGTGACTTCCCACTACCCCTGTTCTTTAATGATGCTCTCAGTTTGCTCACAGCAGAGGGGTTAAATGGAGTTATCTTGGCAGTGAAAATGTGTGCTGGAGACATGCACAGAGTTATATCAGCTGAAGCTCAGACTTCATTATTTTTTTCTAAGAAGACCGTTCACTTTGTGTTAGGAGGGCTCTGACTAGCCCTTGAGTGGTATCTGATTTGAACTTTAATGGATAATTACATTACAAACAAGATTTTCCTCTGTCTTTCTGATCATGTCACTAGGAGCAGAGATGTTGGTTCTTTCTTGCCTTTTCTTATCCCATTTTAATCCCAATTCTGTTGCTGCAGGTCTACCATAAATTACAGTATGCTAAAGGAATTTCCTATTGATTTGTTCTGACAGTGATTTGACCAGCTATGTGAATAGCTGGTGGCAGCAGAACTTATCTTAGGTTCAGACAGTAGAGCACTGAGTAAAGCTTGGAGGTAAACATCTACGGAAACCTGGAATTGTGATGCCTCACTGCTCAGCACAATTTACAAACAATTGCAAAATTAATTACAGAATTAATTGAGCTTCGGTACACGGCTGTGCTGTGTGTTGGACAAGAAAGCATCCTGACTCATAATAGGCGGACATCAGTAGCCTCTTATTGTTTATCGTGCTCGGAAGTCACTAAGAATGGGGGTGAAGAAATGTCAAATAATCAGGTCATATGCAAGTGAATGAGGCTTGGTTCCGTGGGAACCCTGATAGTCCTCATAATTTCGCTCTTAAAATGTTAGTTTGCAAGCTAGGGGAATCTTCAGTTTGTGCAGTCAGATGAAAATCCTTTTCCTTTACTTTATTTGTAGTGGCCCAATTAGCTCCTGACACAAATTAGTAAGAGGGAAAAACAGATAATGAAGATTATGGATCTCCAAGTTATTATTCCTGGACTAACAAGGCCCGGAATCAACCTGCTCAGTACAAAGGGAAGCTGAGGCCATGAAGTGCTGTTTCCTTGGCCGGGCGCTGCCTCTCTGCTCCTCGGTGGCATTGGCGTTTCCAGCTCCCTGCGATGTGCGCAGCGCGCCCGGGGCTTTATTCTGAGCGCCGGATTCTTGCTGTTCACAGTGGGGTCGCTTGAATGCTTGTGCCTGCCTGCCTAATATATGTTAATTGAAGGACTTTTGTGTCTCAACGTCTTTATTAATATTAATGGAATGAGATTTTTAATGGCCCTATACAAAATATGCCTGACCTAGCTTGAGCCCTTACTTTTGTTTTTATGCTTTGCAACACAGTGTGGCTTCCCAACTAATTTAAGAAGGTAATGTTATATTCTGTGACAGAATACACAAACTAATGAAACATGGATTACTCCTCAGATCTGTGATTCTTTGCCATGACATAAAATTTATATAATGCCAGAATATAATTAGATTTTTTTAATAATGAAATGAAAGTCAGATTTGCTGTTTTCTGCATGCAAATAATTGCACTTTAATGAAAAGAATAGGCAATTTAAAAATAGTTCTATATTCAACAGGCTTGTTTTTATGCATTTTTAAAGAAGTCATCAGAAACATATATCAGCATTAGGTTAGAATAGAAGGCTATAAGAAATATATTAAGCTAACATTGTAATGACAGTAATATCTGGTCACAGTAATGGGTAAGTATAAATAATATAAGACAGAGAAGAAAATTTCAGCTTTGCTTAAAAATGTGGCTATCCAGTTGCATTTGCTGGTAACACTTGACAGAAACTTGTACTGTTTATTTTGGTATATGCAGGTCTTCCTTAGGGATTAAAGCAGCAATTTGGGGCTAGGACGAAGCTCTGATTGCTGCAGGCTACTGTGGATGTTTATAATGGAGACTAGCAGAAGACCTCTGTCCGTTTTGTACTTTTTTGTGCTACCTTGTTACAGAGAGGATCATCCCTAAAAGGCTGCCCCACATTACACTGTTTGCAGTGGCTGGCTGTCAAGTCCTGGTATAGATAAGCTGGCCAAAGAGCGTGTCCAGGCCACAGCTCCTTTCTCTGGATTCTGGCTTTCTTTCATGCTATGTTGAAGGCTGCATAGGCATTTTTTTCACTCCCAGCATGATGCACTGTTGATCAGATTGTTCACCTGCCTCTGGCAACAAAAGCCAAGTACCAAGCATAGGGGCAAGCGAGGAAGAAAAGTGCAATTTCCAGGCTGAGACAGAAGTGGGCAACCAATATCCTCTAATTTTTCTGCAGCATAGGAATTTCCTCTGCTGTTGACAGTACAGGTGTGTTTTTTTTTTTATTTATGGGTTTTGTCTAAAACCCTTTTAGGAAATGAAAAGATTCATGTTGACTTGCTTTGGATCGAGGATGGTCAGAACCTGCCCTGCAAGCATCGCTTCTCTTCCTCTCTGCATCATCTCGCCCCTTGAGCCAGGAGACATGCCATTTCTGTGGGAGAGATTCCTGCAATTACTGTTTGGTTTAGACCCACATTATGCAAATGGAGAATCCTGCTGGCTCATCAGGACAGTGAAGTGTGGTGGTTTCTGATGACAGACTCCAAAGCACATCTTGTAAATAATCCAAGGTAGTGCTGCATACTCGGGTTTCACTCACTCAGAAGGGAGATGCAGGAAAGCAGCCTAGTGAAGGGTGAAGAAGCCCATCTGCAGACAGATTCTCTCCTGTTCTCTTGGCCCACGCTGACTATTAACAGCCAAAGTGAGTGGAGACAGGAGGTCAGACAGCTACCCAGAGAACCAGCTGCTGCTGCTGGAAAAACGCACAGAGCTGCTTGGCACGTGGGCCTGCAGCTGCCGCGTGTGTCGTGGGGTGCTCCTGCCAACGCTGCTCTGCTGACAGAGCTCGGTGACAGCAAAGGGGTGAAAGAAGCCTAGTGGCCATAAAAACGTGAAGTCAGGAGTGAATTTGAAGAGATCCTGATGATGTCCTGGGAAGGTCAAAATCTCAAATCTAGCTTTTGGGGTAAGAGAGGAATTGTTAGGACCATAATTCTTTTTCAGTAAGAGGACTATGTGAGGACATTATCACTTGTCATGATGGAAGTGCATGTAGCTCGCAAGGCTTAACCTCACCCACCTTCTGCTCTTGGTAGGGGAGCTGAGCAGCTGGTGGCGTGGGGACAGAGCCTTGCTTTCTGCCTGGCCTGTGTGGCAGATGAAATACCAGCAAGAGCACAGCTTGGATCAGAAGCTGACTCAGCAAGAGGGCTGATGGATTACAGCAGAGTTGAAACTGGTGACCAAAAACATGCCAGACATTGGCCTTGACCTTCTATTTACAGGTTTATGGCTTTGGAGATATATTGGCATGAGAAGTTTGTTTTTGTTGTTGTTCTCCAAGAATTTCTTGAAAACAAGCTTTCTGGTGTGCGGAGCAGTTGCACAACATTACATTAGTTAGAAACAGCTTGGGGGCTGAGAGGATGGTGTTTTTTGTTGTTGTTTTGTCTGCAAAAGGTTCATTTAATCATTCTAAGGATTATGGTTTGGGAAAATCAGGAACATACTCTAATGTGAGAGGGGAAACGGAAGAAAATGTTTTTTTCAGCCACAATGAAAGTCTCTGTTGTACAGACCAGCATTTGTGCATAACACCTACCTTTGCACTACCTTCACGCCCCTATTAGATTTAGATTAATTTAGATTAAATCTAATAGATTTAATAAAACAAGCTATGGACAGTTTCCAGGACCTGTGTTTCTTGCTTGCCATCAGTCAGTGGTGTTCCTCTCCTCCAGAATATCTCCCTGGATATACCACATACCATGACAGTTTACCCTCTGGACCTAACTTCTTGCATTTAAGTTGACAATAAAATGAAGAGAAATTCATACGTAAACACATACCTATACCAAACCATTGATCTCATGCCAAGTCTTTAATCTAGATTTTATGAAAGATAGTGCAATTCAATGTTCATTGTCTGTGAAATATTTATATATTTCCGTAAGTAGTGCAAGACAATGATCCTTGGAGTAGTTGCATTCTGCTGTTATGTGCCAGGAAAATAATATTTTAGATACCTTGTTTCTTTCAGGAAGGGGCTTTCAGTTTAAGAACAGGGATGTGATTTATCTCTCCAGATTGATTGTTGGAATAACTGGACAGATGAGTGGTTAGTGCAAACAGCAGCAATGTAGAGGACTTAGTTGTCTTCAGGTGTCATCAGTCTTGCATGACTGGTGTCGTTACAAGGAATATCAACATATATTAATGAAAGAAACCAGCAAGAGAGCATAACTTATAATTGATTTATTTTTTGACAAAAAACAAATACATTTAGGATGGATTAAATTTGTGGGACTGTGTTATAAATAACATGAGGTGAAAAGCGCGTTGGAGACCTGTTGAGGGGCTTTTGCTCCTCTGTGGAGGGAGTTCCCGGCTGGAGCCGTGGAGGGGGCCAGATATGGAATCCTGGGCTGAACCCATTTCAGCGGGGTGCAAAGGGTGGTTTAAACTGCTCCTCATCTCAGGGTTCTTGCAGCTTGGCTGTTCTCCACGGTGGGATGTTTGATTGATTCATAGCAACTGATGGGCAGTTTACAATTACAAGGCTTTCAGTTTCCTTGTTCCTGACAGATAGAGAGGGTGGGCATTTCCTGATTATATGGTGTACATTCAGAGTGGTTCAGTTCCCTATGGTGCTCTTTGTGCCTAATTTACTTCCACAGAACATTAACACTGCTGGTTTTATGCTGTGGGAGGAGTGTATGGTGTGACATGCTGTGAAGGGAGGAAATGTCTCACAAGGAGAGGTCCTTCTGGCTTTTCCTCTGTTTGTGTTGCCACCTGGAAAGAAGAAAAGGTGAGGTAAATGGCTGATGGTCCAGATGGGCTGCATGCACAGTTACATCTTTAGTCGTGATCTATTAAGCTGGGCAAATTCACAGTGAGAGGCGGCAGGTTTGCACTGCAGCTCCTGGATGCACCTCTACACCCTACATAGGGGAATGTTTAGGCACAAGTAGTGCTTGACTAGCTCTGTGCCCTTCAGTTAGGGACAGGCTGAGTGACCACCGAGCAGCCAGATCACATTGGGCAGATGCAAGGAGAAGCTCTAGGGCAAGAGGCAAGGGTTGGGAGAGGCTTTGGCAAAGGAGTCTGAATGTGAGAATGATAAACCAGAGCTTGTGCAAGGTCTGAACTACTCAAAACGATGGGTGGATGCGTTTTTCACCTCTCATTTGGTCTTTTTGAATTCCTGCCTGTGAATTTAAACAAATTATCTCCACTTTGGGGGCTTTGATGGACCATGTGCTGCGCTTTGCTGCACACAGAGGATATCCTGTTTTCTAGGATCGGGTTCCAGCTCCACTGGCCCGTGCGGGTCACAGCAGAGCTCAGTCAGGGTCTGGATGAGGAGGTTTCCATGAGACGTCTGCACCTCTTGCCTGCCCCTCGTGTCCCCAAATCTGCGTGGCCCTGGCAGCACAGTGCTGCTCCTGGAGTTTATTTCTTAACCTGTGCTTAACCTGACCTTTGCTTAACGCACTGTTCAGTAGATTGATTGCGGACAGAACATCAGACTGCTTAGGAAATTTGACTTCCTAAATCTTCTGCTGAAACTTTTTTTTAATGGTATTTTACCATTCCTTTGACTCTGCAATGTGTGAAGCAGCCTACAGATTCCATATTATTGTGCCTTTCTAGACTGTACTGTATTTTCCTTTCAGTAAGGTGGCCAATGGATCTGCAATAGGATCTGAACTGATGTGATGGCAATAGGCTTCCAAAATTCTTGGAACAGTATTACAAGGCTCTGTCCTAGAAGAAAAGGTGATTTCCAGGTGCAGCTTCCCTTTGTCATTTTATCTTTCCCTTTTTCTGAGGTCTCAGAAACCAACACAGAGCTACACAGATTGTTGGTGGCTCTCAGACTGTGCTTGGGGAACCTAATGTGGTAGGTAGTGCTTTGGAAACGCTCTGCTATGCTCCCACAAATGCTTTCATGAAGAAATGCTATTTGCTTGCTTCAAACTAACAGCGAATGTTTGTTTGCTGCCACAGGAATCAAACGCCTCCCTTCTTGGGTCAGTTTATGGGTCTCTGTAGAAATGGGAACTCTGTTCAGCCTCTTTGTCCTCTGCTCTCATCTCTGATTCTCAGGAAAATATAAAAGGATGGATTTCTTCAATGACACAGAAGCATAAATGCTCCCACACCATTCTGCATACTTTTCTCAAGACTCGTCTCAGCTAGAGAGTCACATTTTTCACAGGCTTTTATTAAATCGTACTCATGATAAAATCATGACTATTTTAGTTTTGTAGGCCTAGTCAGTACATACAAGTTGCACCCAGGTCTGAACACTTGGAGTTTTTGTTATGATAAGAATTCAAATGCTGGTTTAGACTTGTGTCTTGTACTTTGACCCTGTCAGTAGAGAGGATGTCAGCAGATGTAAGTTGGTGTAGATGCATGGATTTTAATGGATTTATCTCACATTACACTGAAAATACAGACCAACTTTAAGCTAGTATTGTTTTTTCATTTTACAAGGTAGTTTTGGTATGATCTTGTATGTTATATCTAGCCAGTGATGAGATCTTATTTTAAATCTGTGGATTTCTGGATCCACAGATCTTAATCTTTCAGATTTAAGAGTATGAATTGTGCTCAAATTTTATTGATTTGCTATTTCTTAGGAAAAAAACAAAACATGATTCCACCATACCCCCTTGATTACCCTTTTTCAAAGATGTGGTTACAGGAGTTTTTTTCTGCTTCCCCTTTCCCAAAGAGGCTAAGCCATGAGATTGCATAGCATATAGGCATATTTTAAGTAGAACGTGCTATAACAGGGGAATTCCAGTGTGTGAGCAAACTTCTCAACCTTCTCGGACTCTGTTTTTCTCGGACTCTCCAAGCATATCTGTGGGTCATGTATCATGCAGCAGTGTCGTCCCTGGGCGTGGGGTCTCGTGGCACAAATCCATCCTGGGATGTGACGGGGGAGCCCCCAGGGCAGAGTCATGTTTGGGGAACGTGTCTTTGAACAGCGCCCGTTTTGCGTGTGGTCCTCACCAGGTGACACTGAGGTGTTGGTGTTCGTGTGTCCCAAGACTTCATTTTTGATAGCTTTGTTGTTGTTTGTTTATTTTTGGATTTTCTTGTATCAATGAGTAAATGCAAATATCCTGCCTTAAAAAAAAAGAGAGATGAGGCACAGGCAAGTTGAGTAACAGGAGAGCTGGGAGCCTCCTGATGCCACTAGGCCTCCTCCTGGGCTGAGAGGCCTTCTGCACTGCGGCCGGTTTTTGTTTTCTGTTCCCTCGGTGGCCTTTCTTCCAGTCCCCTTCTCCTTCCCACATAGATATTATATATTTCAACATATATATGTCTTTGTGTGTGGAATATCAGCAAAATTGATACTTTGCTCCCTGCAGAGTTCCTTGTGACCACTTTCTCATGTAACTAATCCATAGCGAAGAGTACTCCAACACGGAAAATTAAAAGGTTGGGAACCACTGATTTAACTTCTTAGTAAGCAATACAGCTGGCAATCAGATGTAACCCGAGCTCCTTGCTATTGGAGCTGCCGAAACTATTCATAGCAAAATAAAATTGTTATGGGAATTGAGCTGGATATATTTTGTTTGAATGCAAATTATCCCAGGTCAGACAGGCTCAGATCTTCTGCCCCCTTAAATTCATTTTCATCGGCAGTGCCAGCCCGAGGCTTTTATCTGGATCTCGGTCAGGGACAAGTATGTGGGGGTGGTGAACCCTGGTTGTCCCGAGCCGCCCCTCGGGGCTCGGGGGTTTCACGCAGGACGAGTCGCGCTGAAGCCGAGACCTCTGCGGTCCCTCTCGGAGGGAAGGTCTCACTTCCCTGAATGCAGAGGGTGTCCAAGGGACACCTACCTCTGCTGGCTCTGACTTCAACAAGGTATCGCATGGAAGTGAGGGTCTGTCTTGCCCCTTAGGCACTCATGCTAATCATGAAAGGTCGGGCTGCAAAAACTTTATCGCCATATGAAAAGCTGAGATTTCACAAAATAAGAAAAGGACATGTGGGGATATGAGGGCGTATGATGCTCGTACACATGATCAAGAAGGGCTAAAAAAGAACCTTAAAATCCCAATACGTAATGGCTGGAGACATCAGAAAGCAGGCAAAACACCAGACCCCTTCAGCATTATTTTTTAAAAAATGGGGTGATTTATAGTCTTGTTTCCTGCAAGGCCAGATTCATGACTTCTTATGTTTGGAGTTACATGTCTAATGGGGAAGAATGTTCCTAGTCGGAAACATTCAAACAAGACTGATAATGCTAAATACCTATGGAAAAGAATTTCCAACTACTGCTTTCAGTTAACTGTCATCACTTCTCTTTATTAAGGAGTTTGTTCTCTGATTCACTATTTTAAAATAATTTTATTGCATTTGCCTTTAGCACAATTACAAGAGCAGATGATTCATTAAGAAGGTGTCTAATTTCCCTAGAATATTAGTACATTTGAATTTCCCATATTAACTCTACAAGGAGGAAGAGCAGAATCTTGCCAATGTGTTTTCGCTGTGCCAATTCCTTAGAGTATAGTAGATAATTCATGGAAAACCATCCTCAAGGTGAAATTTTGCCCCATCCAAAGGTTTGCTAAGGGTCTGGTTATCTAGAAGTCAAGTTTTAGAGATTTAGGAGGGTTATAAAAGGTGCTTTTATCTTGTGTTGCTCCCAGTGACTGGGGTGATGGGAAGAGTTGCCTTTTCTGTGCCTTAAAGCCTGCTCAGAGGTAGAGCTCCTGTCACAGGGTTAGGGTTCCCTAAGCCTGACCCGCCAATGTGCTCTGATTAGTGGGGTGCTGGATTAGGGCACTAAGCTACCTCTGAAGCCAGTTCTGCTACTCTTGATGTACCATAAGTAACTAATAAGTAAGGCAGCGCAGGGCAAATAGTGGCTGTCTCTTTTTAGGAAAAGCGAAGCAGAAACGAATTCATAAAATAATCCTGCTGTTTCCTGTTTGCTTTCAGAACTGTCATAACTAATAAAATATCGAGATTTTATCTTACAGTTGTGGGGATTTGCTTAAACAGGCTATACCCAACTGCTTACATAAGTACCAAGTCTGAATTCGATCTGTTGGTTTTAGCTAATTGCTTTCTGGAACCACCAGAACAAGGCAGAGCGCCCAACGGTCGGCGCGTTTGCCCGTGTCCTGATTGCTACCCTGGGCCCGTGCTGATGGAGCCATTAACAAAGGGATCTAGAATATCACTTAATTTAAATGTGATTATGGGGTAGTTCATGGTGTGCTGCTGTAGTTTACATTAGTATTTTTCCTGTTTATTTATGGTGTATACTGCTTTTTTTCTTTTTTTAAAGTATGAGAAACGAGGAAGCTCAGATACCAAGGATTTAATTTGTGGTAAAGCAACTGAACTTGTGTTAGGTCTAGAATTTCTCATTACCCTTCTATACTACAATTTAATACATTTAAATACCAATGTGACTGGTTCAATTACCTTAAGTGGAGGAACAAATAAGAATATTTCCTTATTTGCCACATGTTGACAGAGGATTGCATAAAGATGTTTTAAACAAGTTCAGTCAACTGCAAAAATACAAAGACCCTATTCAGAGTGAACTCTGTCTTTGTTCATATAGGAATAATTAAAGACAAGCAATTTTGTTACCTTGTTCTAATAATTGCTGGATGTTCTGTATAGCACTCTTTTTGAGCAAATGAACAGAGTAGTCTTTCATGACTAACTCTGGCAATTTGAAGGTCTTGCCATCTGAGGACCTGATTGAAGGAGAGTAAATTGCTATGTTGTTAAGAATCCAACATTTTACATTTGCAAGAAATCTATATTGTGTTAGAAAACAGAATAAAGTGAGTTCTCTTTTGTTAGTCATTAGGAATCTGAAGAAAAGGGCAATCTGTTGAACAACTCCCCAGTCAAAATAGGCAACTGGTGATTCTAATGCTTCCTTCATGATTGAAATATTTAGTCTGTATAAAAATCATTAACTTAACCTAAACACTTGGTGTGGTACAGAGCCAGATATTCCAATCTGGTGAAAATCAGTAAAGGTCTGCTGAGGTTCTCATCAGTCAAGGACACAGTCCAGTGAGATACTGCATTTGTGCTTGCCTGCCTCTGGGATAGTCATCAGCAAATGTTGCCCATGTACAGACTTGATACTTTCCTGGTGGATGAGTGAATCTGCTTGACAAACATAAAAGCTAGGGAAAAGTTTACTTCACTTATATTCTTTCTTTCATTTAATGTGTTCGCATGCCTCTGTGCTGCCTGGTTTGGGACAGGATCAAAAATGAAAATGCTCCGAGTTTTACTCGTGGGATCTCTGACTTCAATAATACATGTGTATTATTGGAAACCTCTTGAGAGTCCATTCTCACTAGTTTCCCAGAGCATTTTCTTTCCCAGATTGGTTCAAATGCACTCTGGAAAAGAGACAATACTGAGTGCAGTGGGAGCTGCTGGGTGCTTGGCACTCTTTAAAAAGTAGGTCATTTGTTTAAGAATCTATATATGGAGTTAGCGGCCAGATCTTATACTTTTTGTTGGGGAATCCTGGGCCACGCTCCTGCATCTCCACATATTCCTGCACTTTGCCCAGCTCCCTAATGGCACGGGTGCATCTGTGCAAAGTGCCTTTTGCAGGGGACAGAACATGCCCCAGCCCTGCAAGCTGCGGCTGCCACCGCTGCAGCTGCCACCCAGGAGAGGGGCTGGAGGTCACGGCAGAGAGGGAACAAACTTATTTAATTACTGTGATTTACTGCCCTTGGTTTGGCTGTTCGCTCATGCTGTGTCCCAGGGGTAAAGCTATCTTTCACCTCAGCAACACTGTGCAGTTGAACTCCTGTTTTTTGCTTTGCCAGATATGTTGCTTGTCATTTTTTTCTTCCTAATTTCATGTCTTTATTTGCTCATTTTGATTATATTTTCCAGAGCATTGACATTTTGACCCAAACCTGAGAGGTGCTCAATAACCCATCTCTCCTGAAGTCAGTTAGTGATATCAGATATCTACAATTCTAGGTCAGTCTGTACTATACTGTTGGCTGTAATTCTTGGAAATAGTTCTGCTTATGACTGTAGTAAGGTTATAGTCTTGCATATTTTTTTAGACTACCAACTTAACCCATCCCAAGAGGTGCGAGTCTGCTTCATTAACCATTCTGTAAAAAGAAACATAAATTTATTTGGACTGCTCACATGACATGAGTTTGTTTTGAACAGCCTTGTCCCAGGACCAGGTGACAGAATATGCTTACTGTAGAGGCATCCCCAAGATAAATGCTGGCAGATTTACCAGGACTTCACCCAAAGCCCGTTCTAGCCAGCTGCCACCTTCTCCTTTGACTTGAATGGATTTTGGGCTGCTGGGCAGGCAGGATGCAGCGCCATCTCCACATCGTTGTCTCTGAGCGTGCCTTGGGCAGACAGCTCTGGAATCACTCTGCCCGTGCTCCTAACTGCTGGCCATCAGCTAGCTCTGGTGCAGAAGCCATGTGGATGCATGAGCATTATGCTGTGCTTGAGCTAAGAAGCGTGGTAGTAGAGCTCTGATAGTTTCAAATAAGTAGCAACTATAGTTTCTGGATCATCTGTTCTGAGAAGTTCTTCATTTATATTTTTATGTGATTTAAGTGGAACTAAAAACTGTACTTTATGTTTCTAATACGTGCTATAATGTTTGTTACAATGTTTTGGAATGGATGATTTGTGTTTTTTAGGAGGTAGACAGTTGGGAAATAACACGAGAGATCTTGGATCTATGTCCGCTGGAGTCTGTGGAAAGCTGTGTGCCAATTTCAGTTGACCTTTTTTCAACTCCTTTACAACTTTGTGTGACTGTTTGGAACCATTTTAATGGCTGCGAAGCTACATGTAACTCTTCCTTTTGAGAATCTTTTCATCTTGAGTGCCTGCACACCCATCTAATGGTGTAGACTTCATGAGTTCTTCGGCCACTCTTCTAACTTCAATCAGTTAAAACAGAGTGGCTTTTAACACTCTTGGTTTTCTATGTATGCCCATAATATAATACTGAATAAAGCATTCTGGAAATAAGCACTATCGCTTAGACAATATGTGTACATATTTTGTAGCACTCTGTTTAGTCTAGATGCCCCTGTCATCATACAAAGTATAATTTAACTTTGCATCAGTCAGTACTGAGCACTTTTATTTAGCAGACATGTTGCAGTTCATTTATTCATGTGTTGGTTTTCAGTTTCATTATGTTTCTTAGCTCAGTTTTTTTTTTTTGTATCTGGTTTATGAAACTCCTGTGACTTTAATATGCATATGGCCAAGTGGTTGTCTTTAATTAAATTAGCTCATAATCAAAATAGCTTGTATGCAAACACAGGAGTTCTCCTCTGACACTAGAGCTCCCATAAAGCTCTCCTAGTTTTGAGCAAGGGTTTCTCTGTCATCTTGTAACTTAGACTTCTTAAAATACAGGCAAGAAGTTCTAAAAAGCCTCCTTCGTGTGATGGGTCATTCAGAATCATTGCTGCATATCTTATGGGGAGTTTGTTTTTTGGAGTTGCTGAAAACCTCAATGTGAATTAGGTTTACAAGTCTGTAAGATCCCATGGTCCTCACTCAGAGTCTATGTGTTCAAGGGCAGGCTGGCGGAAGCACCTCCGTGCAGGTTCTGTAGCATGCAGATGGACAGACAGATGATATTTTAGACTGGGACTCTCTAAACCATTCTGTATGGGTCTGAAATCAGTGGCATATTTACCTGATTTGTATAGTTAGACAAAATTGCAGTGCTTTTAAAAAATATCATTATTCTTCAGCTCATAATGTAATATCAGTTAAAAAAAAATCTAAAGATCTTTTTTTATCATCTTTTGCCTAAATTTCATTTGGAGATTCTTTCTCCTTTTGGAAAATCCCAAGGAAAAAGAACAAGTGCCCTGCCTTGGTGATAGCATCCTGATACTGAGGAATTTGACAAAGGCGTATTCCAGTCTGAAAAATCCTGCAGTGCAGAGCTGAGCAAACTTTTCATAACAAAGGATGGGATTTATCCTTTGTTATGATATCTCATAACAAAGGATTGTTGGCTTCTTTTCCCTCCTCAACTTGTCTGCAAACAAGCTGCAAGTTCCTCTAATTTATTGATTGCAGAATTATTTGCTAGCCACACAGGTCAACCTGTATCTTCCTGTTTACTTTTCGCTGGTGTGGAATACCCCTTACAGGGAAATAGCGAATTTGTGTTGAGGGAAGAATAAAAGAACAGCAAATTCCAGCTGAGGAATCTCTTGGGTTTTCCTTCCCACCCATTCACACAATTGCTGCTATTGTTGGTGGTAGCTGCAGTGGGAGAGAAAGAGTAGATAGGAACCCCTGGCTTTTTGCATGCTGTATTGTCTAGTAAAGATGTTAGATTGTCGTGTTGTTTCCTCTCGCAGTGTTACAATCGCAGAAAATCTGAAGAAAAAATCAGTTATATCACCATGTAGCTCCGTGGTTATAGACCGCTTCAGCCAAGGTCAAAATTGAGGAACCTGCAAGGAAAGGATTTGGCAGTTATTGCCCAATTGCCCACTTTCTGCCAACACAAAGACTGCACCTCTGTCAGAGGCCAGGTCAGCATTCTCAGCAGTGCTTTGAAATTACTGAAGAGATTATTTTAGAAAGAATCCTTGAAAACGTTCCAAAACTGGAAGAAGTGTGAAATGGTCTGTGAGTGAATGAATGTTCAGACTGCTCTGTGACACTTTACCTTTCCTTCTTGACAATGTCATAAAACTGAATGTTATCAAAAAAGAAGACATCTTTCATTCACACAACATTTTTCAGTTTGGAGGACCTGTCTGATGTAAAACCCAAAGGAAAGGGATCTTATTGGGAAATTCAGGGTCTTTTCTGCTGGAAGAGAGTGAATATATTTGTTAGCCAGCTACAGCATATGAAAAATGTGCAGAAAAACACCTTCAGCACGGGGTCCAGAACTTGGTTCACCTTTTTATTTCTGGAATTCCCAATTCACCCTTATAATGTTAAATATAGAAATTACATTTGGGGCTGAAGCTTGGTGTACATCAGGGACAGTTTCTTAGAGGAAAATGTAGAAAATCCTTTATTCCATATGGTTTGAATCATTTATAAAATGAATCCTACAGGAATAATTTCAGATGTGGAAACCTTTAAAATGGGAAATAAGAAACAGATTTACCCCATTTCTGTTTTCCAGCAGAAAATAAAAATCATTTATCAGTGCCGAGTTATCAGTGCTCCCTAACAGATAAAAATTGCCTCTTGGTTAGACTCAGTTATAAATTATGTGATGGCACACTGCATAAGGATTAAAATATTAGTTGTCTTTCCTGCAGGAATGTGCTTTGCCATGACCAAATGTGATCTGATGTTTCAAATATGCCAATTTCTTGAAGTGAGCAGGCAAGTTAAATTCTTGTCAACGATCAAAAGCCTGTTTTAGTCTCTTATTGACAAAGGCAATTTTCCTTCATTTAGTATGTTAAATAGATGAGGGATACTAGTTATGATTTTTTTTTTGAGGAGTGGCCTAGTTGTTTATCAGAATATTTTGTATTATTTTCATATTATCATTTGGGAAGCTATCTCAAGTCATAATATGAGAGTTGTTTTATTGTCAGAATTTAGAGCATGGCATGATCTTGTGAGCAGTTGCAGTAGGTTCCCATGACAGATGCTTACATACTGTGAAGATGCTCTTGATCTTGTTCTGTCCATCTGGAAAAAGACAGAAGTGAATTTTGTTTAAAAAAAAGAAGGCAGGGTGTCTGATTGCAGTGTTGAGAATCCTCTGGTAAATCCTTTTAACAGGAATGCACTTAAATTCAATTTTAGTATTAGCAAAGTAAACAGTTAAAGCTGTGAAGATTTCGCATGTAATTTCCTATTTCCATTTGCTTTACATTTTCTATTGAATTTTCCTCATGGGAAGTAGTTCTGAAAGTTTCAGAAAATTCCACAAATCCTTAAGAAATACCGTGTTGGTCTTGGGTCTTGAAATTGCTCTGTTTCTGGTATAACTGGCATTCAGGACTTAGGAGCTCAGGCAGAAGCAAAACATCAATTTCAGAAAGGATTATGTGATGTATGTCTAAAATATTTGCATTTTCAAAGAATGCTTTTTGAGGAAGGAGGTGGAATCATGATCTGGGAGGACTTAGATGTCGGGCAGGATGGTTTGCAGTCGACATTTGTTTGTCTGCACATACTTTTCTGAAGCAAAAGAGATATATGGCCCTCATGGGATGTCAATTTTGGCAGAAAGGTGTTGACACATTGTAGAACCTTACTGATCTGAAACAAAAACTTATATCTAGTATTACATATATAATGCAATAGAATTACTTGATGAAACAACTTGGTTCTCAACTTGGTAAAAAGGAATGTTTATTACAGCGTATTTCAGAAGAAAAAAGAAATGAACTAAAATCATAACTGATTAATGAGCTGTATGGAAATGTTTCCTCAGTGCCACCCATGTTTCTCTGGCCCTGATCCTGGAAACACTTCATCACATGTGGGGTTTTATGCATAGATACTGTGTGAAAAGTACAGCATTGTTTTCCCATGCTTGCTTCTGTCTTTTAGGGATGCAAGAAGGAAAACGTAAAGATACTTGCTTTCACTGACCACTTTTATCTTGGCCATTTTATCTTATAAACCAGTAGAATTTAAACTACCTTTATCATGATGGATTGCTAGGAAGAGGTTATGCTTACAACCTGACCGACTGAAGCATTCTTGTTCTGTGTGTTAGCAAACATGAAACGTGGTCACCTCCGAAGGGAAGCAAAGTATATTTTACTTGAGAATAGTTATTCTTGTATCTGGAATAAAACTAATTTGGTAGAGAACATTTCAGTCTCTAGAGTCTTTGGTGGGAGACCTGTTTAAGGGCTTGCATGTGCCGGTTGTAAAGGCTTGACGGCCTTTCCTCTAATTTGTGTTTGCTTTTTAGTCAGGTTTAATAAGGACACAGAAGATCGAATTCCTTATATCTCCATTACCTCAGCAGCTAGCAAAGGAGCACAACTACACAGCACCTCCTGGACACCATCCACACGTGCTATATAAACGAACAGCAGAAAAGAAGGTGCATCAGTACACAGTAGAGTCCAGTCCCAAATATTTTTCCCTTCGTCATCACAGAATTCACTCTTCCCACAAGTCTCATGCTCAAGCAAATGGTTACCACCATGGAAGGTTTCAAAAGCAACATTTTTGTGGACGTCGCAAGAAATGTATGTAAGGAAACTTTCTCTCCTTGTTTGAGATAGTGGCTCTTAGAGACAGTATGGTGATTCTTAGGTGTGGTTTGTAGTCACCTTTGTGATGAAGATGTTAATTAATACTTAATACTTAAAATGTTAAGTATTTTAAGGCTATAAAGGGAAATAGATATAAGTAACTTGACTACTCACTTAAATTTAAGACAGCATGCTTGTTTTTAAGCAATAAGAATCAGATTAGCTTCTTCTCCGCCCAAATTAAAAGATCCTTTGCCTGACCTTTTCTTGAAACTGAGCTAGGTTTCAGTGTACCGACCTGTTTCAGACTGCCACTATGGCACAGTTATGGACATCGAGTCCCTGAACTCTTGCCTGCTAGTTTGGGATATGTAGTTAATTAGGCTTGAGGATGGAGGAAAAGCCTTTTGAATCATTAAGTTCTGACAGGATGGAGGATATGTCTTTTAGAACTCACCCTTTGATAATGAAATTTTTAGCAACTGAGATCTTCAAAATGAACCTCCCACATAAATTGTTTAAATAAAATTTTGTAGCCACCTCTTAAAGAACATATTAGAATATATTATCCTGCCAAGGTCTATTCTGAGTCCTTAACTTGGCCCTCAAATTGCATAGCATTTTAGAGGCCCCTTAGAGCCTATAGCTGTGCTTATAGCATTCAGCTGGTTCCATTTGAAAGCCGATCTGCTTCGGGATTGAGTTTTTTAATGAGCGTCTCCAGGACTGCACACGTTATTGAAAACGTTGTCTCAGGCTATATATGTCCA
>JAVCKT010010913.1:0-19226 GCA_032273925.1 Rhynchotus rufescens
ACACACTTTCAAAAATTAATATTTAAAGCTGAGCAAGAAAAGAGGTTGTATGTAAATGTATTTCTCCTATGACAGTATGGCAAATGAATTATTCGAGGATAGGTTCAACTGAAGGGTTCTTGGAATTCATCTGCTCTGAGATAGTTCAGTCCATCTGATTTGGTGATATCTGGTGATAATTTTTCACATAAGAGCTCATTGTAGCCCTGGTTTTCCATAGCAGTAGTGACACTTTCACTAAAGCAAAGTTTACCTAAGTTGTCTCTTCGCTTGAACTATCCTGGCACACAAACACAACAGTTTTCATATACAGTCTTACTTTAGCTGAGTATGACTTAATTGTGTGCTCTTTTAGACTAAACAGATAGTACTTAACTGTAAGCTTTTAAATCAGGAAGTTGACTCCAGCAGTTTTTCTCCAATTTCTTTAGCTCCAATTTGTTGCTGTTTTAAAAACACATAAAAGAGACGCCAGGGAAAAACTTTACTGGAAAAGATTAACCTAGGAAAGACTTCCTTTGTAGAAGTTGGATGTTAGGGCAGTATTCAGACTTTTGTGATGCTTGATCTCTTTCAGTTGATTAAATTTCCTGTCTCAATTACAGGTTTAAGAAAGTTTGCTGGCCTGACATACCTAATCCTGCAGAGAGCATTGCAGTAGAATGGCCTGTTGATGCGTTTATGGTAATAATCTCAAATTTTTTCATTAAAAGTGAGAAAAAAACAGACAAATGGGAAGTGCACCTCCAGTTATTTTATGCTAAAAGTATTAAATAGATAAGAAAAGAACAAATATTCTTAGTTTTATTTCAAATTAATGAAGATGCAGATGTATAAACCATGTTCCTTAAATTTTTGTATGATAATGCTATGCTTGATGCATGACTCATTAAATACACTAGAGTATAATTCTCAGCTTTGAGTCTATTGACTGATTGCCAAAGCAAAGTTCGGATAGTTCCCAAAATCTCCCAAAATGTCCAAAACATTTAATCAGATTTAATTCTTTGATTTGTTTGCTCCTTAGTGATTTTTGAAAGTTATTTAAATGAAATGGTCTTATCTGGACTATGTAGAATGTGTAGTTTTTGGAAAATGGGTTTGTAAAATTTGGTGTGGAAAAAGTGCTGGAAAAAGTGGGAAAAAGTATATAAGATAAACTCCAGCCTGATATAGAGCTGTCATTGAAAAGAAGAAAGCTTGTTCTGAGAGCTTTTAAGAAACAAAGTGATAAACTTTATCAGATATTTTTAGTTGTCTTTCACAGTATAACTATGTTCCAGCTGAAAATGCACATTTGGTCTTCATTAATGCAATTTTGAAATGAAAAGATAGAACTAAAATGGCAGTTTCTGTAAGCTTATATATGCAAATGTATGCGTAGGGTATGTGTGTACATAAAACTTTTGTTACATTATCTACCTTTATCCTAATCTTGAAATTGATCTCTGTACTGACAGAACTCAGCCTTGAAGGGAATAACATCTGAGGATAAAACTATGGATGGCTTGGAAGATATAAGTGTTTTGGAACCCTGTGTTCCTCAAGAACATGAACACTCGCTACCAATGAGTCATGAAACACATGTTTCAGAATATGCAGATGTTAATACAAAAGGCATAACTGACCTAGATGAAAAGATACTATTAAATGAAGAACATGAAGCTGCCCAGCCTCTCTCACCCTCCATGCCTTACACAATTGCTGATCAGGCTTTCAGAAGTCAAGTTCAACCTTTGATGGCAACTGAGGAAATCCAGCCTGTAGAATTGTCAGAGGATGGTGTTCATGAATTCCAACCTACTTCGCATCTTCCTGAAGAAAGGAAGGAAGAAGTTTCAAACCTCTTGGATTTCAGTGAAAAAGTAGTGTTCAATCCATACCTTAAAAATTCTGTTAATACAAGGGAATTTCTCATTTCTGAGAGCTTGCCAGAACACAACAAGAATGAACCAAAAAGCCAGTCAGTTGCCATTTCTCCTTTGCAACCAAATATTGTCGGACAAACCTATGTAACAGTGGACATGTTTGGACTGGCCACAGCTCGTTAGCAGGAGGAACCATTCTGTGCAGAGGCCCCTTTGAGATTTATCCTGGCAGTGCTGCCTTTTACATCTTCATGTGTTCAAGCCCGGATGATCTCAGTAACTTTGAATGGAATTTGGGGAGTTCCCAAAGAACAGGACTTCTTTTGAAAGGCTGTGAAGTAATTCATACACTGCATTTCTACCTGTCCAGGTTCACTTCAACTGTTTCTTTTACATGTTGGGAGTATCAGAAGAGAGTCACAGGAATTAGACTTGTTGGTTTCTTAGTTCTCCCAAGTCGGCTTATGCAAGCAAAGCCGGTCCTACTTTGGGAGCACCCAGCAGTCCAAGTAGCTCACAGATTTTCTGGCAGGCAACCAAGAGCTGAGTAGTTCTTGGGACACAATGTACGTACGTGAACAGAGACGGGGTTTGCCAAGTCCTTCCTTGAAGCTGAATGAAGGAAAAGTACTTTCCAATTCTTCTTTCCCCCAATTGTTTGCTTTGGGATTTTATTTGTGGAGTTCCTCCTAACTGGAAAGTAATTCAATTCAGTCATCTTGTGTCCTGATTCCTGATTAACAGTTGCTGCAAGGTTTCCTATTTTTTGTTGAGAAGATATCAGTTATATATGTTATCATGTACATTTTGAACAAGGTAGAGTTCTGTTGGTTTTCTTGCTTCCTCATCTCTTGTTTTTAAATCATCTTTGTTTTGTGATCATTTTCATGTCTCTGTTTTATGTGTATAACTGTTCACTGCAAAACATCAGATATTAGTATTTCAGTCGTATTCTATTCTAGCTTCCAACTCTTTATCCCACTTGAGATTTTGGTATTTTTAACTGAGGGAGAAAAAAACAGCTAAATATCAGCTATGTTAGTATAAGCACCAAACTTATATTCAGAGAAGTCTTTCTCCTTTAAGTATTTAAAAAACAAAACACTAAATCTGAAAAATATCCCAAGATGTCCCCTAACTGATTTAAAAGTAGAGCTTTTTGCAGGAAGACTGCAAGCTCTAAGTCATAAAGCCATTTGCAGTTTGTTTTATGGAGGAAATGAATATGCTAATTAGGCAGGAAATATCTGATTATTTTTTCAGCAGAAATGAGGTATTACTGTAAAACGCATAACTCAAAATATTATATTAAATGACAGCATAGATCCATTTAACTCTGAATAAAAATGCTTAAGTGATGTTAGGCATGATATGTGCCTGGAAATACAGTTATTTTAAGACTTGAAGCTGTTTTGGCAGCTTATGAAGGCTTTACATAATTAGTCCTGCATGTGCATGACCTGATTTGGGGAGAAAAATGTACCGCAGATTAAGATGGGAAAAGGAGAAGCTTAAAGCAGGCACTGGTGGCTTTGCCTTATGGTCAGAGAAGGGAATTAAAGATGGGAAGACAACTAAGACTAGACTAACCTGAATCTCGGGTAACTCAGAATATGTTGGCTATTGCTGAGCCAGGGTGAACTCTGCATTTAGGCTACAAAGCTGCGCCAGTCGCTTGGAAGTGCCCCCTGCTTTAGAGCAGCGTTTCCTTGTTTTCCAGTGTTCCTTTTCCAAGGAACAATGAGCAAGCTGTTGCTATGGGTGTTTTGTGCAGCCTCCTTCCCTGCTAAGGTCTTTGGATGTCTTTGCCAGGCATGGTGCTCTGGGCCAAGTGTTTGACTGTGCTTCCTTCCTTGGGTGAGCCCTGCTCCCGAGGAAGGCACCTTGTTAATGTTCCTGCTGCTTGGCTCCCTTTGGAAGTTACAGTCCCCTAACATGACACTCATGGCTCCTCTTTTGTGTGTGTGACACTCGTGGCTCCTCTTTTTGCTCAGCAAATGCAGTCATTTCACCTGGGTAAAGCTGTTTCTGAAGTCCTGCTGATGTTTGGTTTCTGGGTTGGCCCAGTGGCTCCATGTTTGTGTCACTTTGTGATTTAGCAGTGCAAGGTGCAGTTCGGACAGAAACCAGGACAGGCAGGAACCGAAAATTGGCTAAAACTTGAAATTTGGTATTTGTAGATGCATCAATGTGCATCCTTTATAAATGCAGGAATGACTTTTGAATTATCTTAGTTGTTTTAAGTGTCTGGCACATTCATGTTTTGCTTGTTCCTAGCTTCTTGTCAGCTTAACTGTAAAATGCTTGTACAGGCATTTTGGATTTTTGTTACCTGTAGTTACTCATTTCATACTTCATGTGAATGTATTGAGAGGGTCTCAATTTATGTACATGTCTCTGCATTGAGAGGGTCTCAATTTATGTATATGTGCCTCTGTGCATGCAAATGTTCCATGTGAGAAAAATCGAGCACCATTGCTCTGAGAATAGAGAATCACATCTGCAGTGGGAAGTGCCTCGTGATGTCTGTGCATCGTCCTATTTTCCAGCGTATTGGATGCTCAAGGTCTGAACTGCTGTTGGAGCATCTTCCAGTGCTCCTGTGGATCAGGTAACGATTATGGTCATTAAGGTACTCATCTTAAGTGCTGACATGGTTATGTTGTAGGGACATTTGTGAACACAACTATCATATGGCAGCTGTGTTTCAAAATGTCCCTCTGAAAGGCTGAAGAAACAAATGCTCGGGATTGCTTTGTCTCCAGCCTCAGGCTTCAGCTGTGGTGCCTGCATTGTCAGGAGAGTAAGAGGTTTTAGCTGGTAATCTTGGACAACATAAGACCAAATGATTCAGTATCGCTGATCTGCAAAGATAAGAAATAACCCAAGGGAAGATACTGACCTAACTGTGAAGCAGTGTCTCAAGGGAATCTCAGATTTCACTTCAGAAACCTCTGGATGAATTTGAGAAGGGCTTTGTTACAGCAGCTGTAGAGCTTCATGTATCAAATGGGAAGGTTTCAGCTTTGCTCACCAAGACATACAGAAGATGAAGCACTAAGATGCTTGGTAAGTTGCTTGTGTAACAAGAAATGCAGTCCTAAACCTCACTGGTAACATATGCCAAGCAGTGTTTCTAGTAACAGAGTTTATGCTATTTAGGATTATAAGAAGTAATTTATGAAACAATTTATTCAATAGTTTTTATTTGGCCAACAGCTATTCTGAAATATTTAGGAAGGACATTTGCCAAATGTTAACTGGAAATAACAAACAGAACTTGCATAATACAGATGACTTAGGGCAGTATAAAACTGGATTTGAAAGCAGCATTGATTTGAATTGGTGTCTTGAGCCACTCCACTTTTTTCAAGACGACCACAAAGATAGTGAAATATTCATCTTGCTGCTGTGTTAATATTTGCCATGCTAAAGCCAGGAAGCAGAGGTGCATCCTCCGTGCTGGTTTGTCTTTAGCCCTTGTGGCCTCAGTATGGGCTTACTGTCTGTTCCAGGAGCTGTTGCCTCCCAGCAACACAAAAATAACCACGTACAGTCATCAAACTTGGCTGTTGTGGTGTCTTCGTTTTATGGTTACTCATGATTTATTTATTCATGGTTTATCAGTAAATATGCTACTCTGTTGCCTTGAGTAGGCAAGGATGTACCTAAAGCATGTACAAAAGATAATGTTTTATGAATCTGAAATGAAGCCAACAAAAAAGTAAGTATCCCTTTTAGGAACAGCACTAAGAACAGTTTGTACTCTAATGTTTGTTAGGCTGCCTGTTACCAAAGTGTTACCTCTGTGTTACCTCTGTGCCTCTTCCCAGGTATTCAGCCTTTGCAGCTAACAAAATCTTCAAGTGTTTGACAGAAGTGTAACCGTTCTAATGAGTTCCTGTTCTGTGAAGCAGTTTGCCTGATGTCTTCCAGGGCTGCTTCGTGTTTAGTTTGTTCAGCCTTTGAAGGGTGAGTAACTGCACAGCCACCTCCCCATTTAATTCAGGTTATTGCATTACCTGGTTCTTCTGAGTTCAGAATATGAAAATAGGGACAATCCAGAAGTTGGAGCAGGTATTTGAGTAAAATATTCTTTTGTGAAATGTTCTTTCAAAGGCAAAATACCAAAGCATGAACTGAAACAGATAGGATATGTATGTGGCATAGATGTGTTCTCCGTTCCAACTGTTGTAACTGAGTCCTTGCAAAGTACACACGGAGTATTTGTGCTGCAGTATGCTCTCCTTTCCTCAGTTACTGAAGACAGATGCTTCTTAACTTGTGTCTACTAAAAAGCTTAAATCTTGTCATTAAAGTAAGCTTCTCCAATATGTCAGCGCTTAAGGGCTTGGACACGGTGTAGGTGCCATAATTTAGTACTGTCTGCTTCTCTGGTCCTTAGTGCAGATGTGTCATGCAGAACAAAACTGAACCAAAAACATCACTTTATTCTGAAAAGGAAACTTTGAAAGGTTTTCTAAAATGAAACAAAAACGATTTACATAACAGTGCAGTAGAAATGCAAGTAATCTTGCTTTTAATTCTTAATTAAGATAACAGTACACTTCTGGAATCAATCTTTTCATGGTAGATAATGAGTCAGGACATGGATTTCAGTCTGTATTTCTGTTACTCTCTATAGTTCAAGCACTTATTTTAGGACCTTGGAGGACTTTTGGTTTTTGTTTCCTTGTTTGCTTCCTTGGAGTAGAAGCAGATGCCTAGAGTCAGTAATTTCTAAGATACAAACTGCTTTTATAAAGATATGCATACAAGACCCTTTGAACATGCAAAGGAACAGCAGAGGACAGTATCTTTGATTTCTAAGCTTTTTTTTCTAACTAACGTATTGCCCAGAAACTCTTACATCCAGCTGTCTTAATGGCTTTTTGTGCTGACTCTCTACTGCTTTTTTTCTTAGGAGCTTATATTTCCCTCAGATGCTTTCCCTGCCTTTGCTTCATTGCCAGTGGAATTTCTCCATCTCCGTAGCTTGTATCACCAGTAGGCTCTGAGTATGGCTTGTTTTGGGAGTGCATCTATTTCTGCTTTTGTTTTTATTCTTTGAAGAGCTCAGTTGTTTTTGCAATTCTCCTCCTAAGAGTATCTGCTGTTTGAGCTTCAACAAGATTTCACACTGTCCCTATTACTTTGCTTTGTGTGGTGAGCAACAGGAAATAAGACTGAATCATTTCTGGTGAATGTGGACTCATGAGTTTAGTTTTTGCTAATTTCTACCCCCTTCCTGTCCACAGTGCTAGTTTTCTGTAAGGAAATGCTGTCTTGATCAAAGGGTGGTCCTGAAGAGAAGCTGAATGGATGAGATTTTTTTTTCTGCTGTATTGTGGTGAGGATGTGTGTGATCCTGAATAGAGACCCTATCCTTTCTCCCCTGTCCATGTGTCACCTTCCCCTTGTACTTCCCATTGCCCTGGGCTCCCAGAGGAGCCTCCCTGCAGTGCAGAGCTCTGTCCATCCTTTGGGAGCACAGGGTCGGGTTTCCCAGGGCCAGCAGGGACACCTGCATCCTGCCTGGGGCTTGCTGCCCTGCAGCTCAGCTATGGCATCTTGCTGCCTGTGGCAGAGAGCAAATTCCAAGCATGAATATAAAGGAAAACTCAGGTTTATAATGAGGTACCTGGGGTGGATTTCTTTAGCTTTATTGTCTGATAAAGAACTTTCTTCCTATATATTCTAGTATATAGGTGCTGTAGGTTGTGTGACTAACAGAAAAGGCAGCGTCACATGTCTCTTCCTGTCAGCCAGTTTGTCCAGCAAGCTTTTCCCTGCAGTCCTTCCACCCTGTATAGGGAGCTTGCCCATCCTTTCCTAAGCAATATACTTAATTATTGTTGCTGTATCAGTAAAGTTGCCACTGTGCATAGCAGTTCTTGAACATCCTAGAACTGGATCCTACTACTATCCCCACCTTACCTCCTGGTACCCGGGGTTTGTCACCATGTCTTCAGATAAATCCTTGGGTGCATTTTCTCTTGTGGGTCTATGCTCTGTGCCCATCCCTGAAAGTAACTGAGAGAGATAAGCACAGCATGCATGAGCCAGCATGTTGGTATGCATGCATATGTCTGTGTACATGTTTGTGACAGGCCTAGGTTTATCCTGAATTTCCCTAGAGAGAAGCACTTGTTGTATGATAAGCTTTTCTCCAGCTTTTGTGGGTATGTGTTCTAGTGCCTTTAAAAGTATTTCCATTTTTTATACTTGTGATTCATTTTACTTTGATGTATAGATCTGTATTTACTACAGTAACAAAAGATTGTGTATGTTTTATGGGAAGAGTAGTAGACTTTGAATGTTTTGTACTGAAGTGGCATAAGCTGCTATTTAAAATAACATAATTAAAAGGCTGTGATACAGATGCTCAAAATTATGATCTATGGGAATAGTTATTTTCACTTAGGGTGAACATAACCAGCAAAAAAGGTAAGTAAAAATTTATTTGAAATAGGAAAGCAAAACTCAGTTTATCAGGTCTTACAAAAATCTAGCAGATCTGTTCATCTATGAGGAAGATGGTGAGGTGAGGAGGAAGCAGCCCCTTTGGCTCCACAGGACTGAGCAGAGCAGAGTCGGTGTGGAAGGGAAGGAGCGAGCAGAGCTGTGGCCAGGCTGCCGTGTGTCGCCCACCTCTGCGCTCGCTCTTGGGCGAGTTGGCAGCAAGGCCCAGGCTGCAGGGTCTGGTCTTGGCAGCTTTTGCCTGGCAAATACATTAACTTGTGTCTGCAGTAGCCACAACTTGGCAGAAGTGCGGAAGGAAAAGGGGCCCCGTTCAGAGTGAGAAGTGCCCGAACTCGGGAATCATGGAATTACTGTGTTGGGAGAACACATGGAACAGAAGAGCTAAGAAGCAAGATGGTAAGACCAGGAAAGTGACTGTCTCCCTGTTCTTGGTGCTAGTGAGGCTGTGCCTTGAATACTGTGTTCAGTTTTGGGACCCTCACTACAGGAAGGACATTGAGGCGCGAGAGTGTGACCAAAGAGGAGCAACAAAGCTGGTGAAGGAGCAGCTGAGGGAGTTGAGGTTATTTAGTCTGGAGAAGAGGAGGCTCAGGGGAGACCTTATTGTGCTCTACAGCTACCTGAAAGGAGGTTGTAGTGAGGTGGGGGTTGATCTCCAGAATAACTACTGATAGGACAAGTGGAAGTGGCCTCAAGTTGCACTGAGGAGGTTCAGATTAGGCATTACAAAGAACTCCTACACAGAAGGAGTAGTGAAGCATTGGTCGTTGTCCCTGGTAGTGTTCAAAAATGTGTAGATGAGGCACTTAGGGACGTGGTTTAACAGACATGATGTTGAAGGGCTTACGGTTGAACTCAATGGTCATGAAGGTCTCTTCCAACCATTATGATTGTGTGTTCTTTCGTGTGGGAGGCATCTCAGCCTCACCTGGGGCTGTCTGAAGGGGAGAGGAGCTAGTAAAGCTCTTGTGCATGTGGCAGGGCCAGGGGCTGTGGTAGATGCATGTGAAGCTGTTAGAGGTTGTGCAGCATCAGCGGGGAGATCAGCACCCTCTGTGAGCTCCTGGGGCTGAATGCAGTGCCCTGGCACAGACTCCTGCATGGGCCATGCTCAGTCATGAGAGCCTTGTGGGAGCTGCAGCAGCTGCTCATGTGCCTGCAGGTCCCTTCTCCCCTGTAACTTCTGTGCTCCCAGATGCCAGTAGCTGAGGTCTTTACCAGCACATTGCTCTGCTGCAGGCGGTCAGGGCTGCTGGCTACGCCTGTAATGTTGCTGAACTTAGCTGTTAGCCCAAGCACCCACATGAATGGCAGCAGAAGGATGCTTTAAGGCTTATCACTATGGCCCCCAGCAAGTAAAATAATAATCTTAGTGGAGTCCAGCCCTGAGCAGCTCTGCCATGTTGTGCCCTGGTGCCAGAGTGGCGGGCTGTGCTGAGCTGGCTCTCAGCGTGCAGAGCCTGCAAGGCCTTTCTCCCTTTTTAGGCTTCCTCAAAGTGGACAAAGAGCTGCATCTGTTCAAGCAGAAAGAGATACAGCCACAGTTCTGGTCCAGAAATGGCCTTTGAGAGCTCCATGTTCCCAAAGTGCATGGGAATGGATACTGCAAACACATGGGGTCAGCACTCGGTGCCTCTCTGGCCGTGGCAGCGTGGTGATTCAGGCCGCAGCAACGCGTGAGAACAGCGTAGCCCTCGCGTAGCCCTCGTTCCTCAGGGACAGGGAACCCATAACGGGGCTGTTCTGTGCGCAGAGGCCTTGGGGAGCCTTCAAACAGGAGAAACACGTGCTGAGGCCCTGAGCCTGACCGTGACGCTTCATGGCCCCCTTGGTGCTGGGACGAGCGAGGCCACGTGCTGGTCCCTTGATGCCACTGGGAGAGGCAGCCCAAGGGGATGTGCAGTGATCAGAGAAGAAATAATTTCAGTTGTTAACTGATTTGAGTAATTAATTTGGGAGGGGCTGTGGCTAGTCCCCCTCTGTGCATGTGGAAGGGGGCGATGCTGCCCTCTCCTGGCATGGCCGCTGGGTGTCCGTGTGTGGGAGGCCCCTGGGCCTGGCGGGGGCTGTGCAGCCCCGAGCTGACCATGGCCCTGTGTCCTGGGGACAGCCTGCGACCATGTCACAGCCTGACACTGTGTCAGGGGACAGCCTGTGCTGGCTGCTGCCGCCGGGACCGGGCTGCTGCTGCTGGCCAGGGTGCTGCCCGTGGCACCGGCCCATGGCCACCCTTCAGCTGCAGCTCAGAGGCTCCGAATGCCACACCGAGCAGGGTGGCAGGGCAGAGCTGCCTTCTGAGGATTTGTGAAGGGTTTTGCCCAGGATCCATGACAGGAAGCAGTGCAGTCACAACTGGGTCAGTGCTAGAAGCTTGCGGAGCACTGGCTGTGATCCATGGTGGATCCATGGCCCATCCACTCCAGCAGAGCTTCCCAGGCCTTCTGGTTTCACTTACTGAGAGCTGATGCTCCCCCGTGGGGCCAGCTCTGTGTGACTTACAGATTAGCAGAGAAGGAAGGCCAGTGCTAGGGCACTAGCACACAGTGTGTTTCTGCTTTGCAGGCAAGCTTGAACACATATTCCTTGCTCTTAACTTCACCCTGTGCCTCCCCATTTGCTCATCTGTGCTTCCCTCCTCGCTGCCTTGGGAGCAGTGATCAGCTGAGTGCATCTTGTGTGAGAGCTTGCTCTCTTCTTCACCCTGGACCACACTCTGCTTCAGGGGTTCCAAGTTAGTTGTATGGTGTAGGGAGAAAGGCAAGGGCTTTGGCTGTTGTTTTCCCTGTAGCTCCCTTCACGGCGGGAAGAGGAGGAGGAGGCAGGAGAGAATACCGAGTGACACTGCCAAGTGCGTGTGCGTCTATTCCTCAAGGCCGTGACTCAGCTTGTGCTGCTGTTCCAGTTCTGCTTTCCCCCTGCTGTCCCCCACACGTAGCAGTCGGTCAGGCAGGTCCTGCCGTGAGGGCTCAGACTGCCGGACAGGCGGCTCCCTGGCTCAGCTGGGGGGTTCTCCTGTGGCTGGCAGGAGGGAGGGTGTTTTGGATTTGCCGGCTATTGCCTGGTGGCTGGAGCCCGCTGGAGATCAGGAAGGAGATGGTGCTGCTGCACCATAAACAAGCAGCAGATAGGCCAAGGAAATGCGTGGAAGAGACTTTTGCAGGCAGGTTCGATGTTATTCTGATTATTGATGATCAGAATGAACCAGTATTCCCTCCCTGTGCACAGGACTCCAGACACAGGGTGAGAGGGCAGGTCTGAACATCTGCTTTAACTGCCACTAGCTGTTGCTTGTGCTGTATTGCTGCTGTTTGTCACTCGTGGAAAACTCTGGGCTGCCCCATCCCTGGTGTTTGGTTAGTGACTTCCATAGCTTTCCTGGGGCTCTGCTGGAGCAGGGCCGTGGGGATGAATAGCTCTTCCAAGGAAGCTGGCAGGCGTGTGCTGGCCTGGTGCACAAGCTACACAAGTATGTGTTTCCTGTGGAAAGCACGGCATTCCCGGCATTCCCTGTCCAGGCCAATTTCCTCTGTTGATTTCAACAGTTACAGGAAATCACTGTGTCAGAATAAGAGGTTTGGTGAAGCCAGAGCTGCTGCTGCTACCTCTTCTGCCTCTGTTTCCCCAAGCAGGTGTCAAGCAGTAATGCTGAACCTGGTCATCAGCCATGGAAGAGGAAAGAAGTACCAAGGATGTCACTCTGGAAGCTTAAGGTGCTGTAATTAGGCTTCCTAATAGTGGTTAGGAAAACTGCATAGTGAAGTAGACATTTGGAATGCTGAAATTACCTGTTGTGCCCTGGGATCACTGCTGTATTGCTGTGTAAGAAATGCTTCTTGATGCTGATGGATACACACAGTAATACAGGTGTCATTCTGCCCCGTTTAACTCTTGATAGTCTATAAAAAGCAGTCTTAGCTGGGAGGGAGGAGCTGTTTTCTCCCCTCAGTTGCTGCCTTTGAACCCTTACTGATGTTTGCAGATTCTGACCAGAAGATCTGAATTTGCATTTGCTGAGAAGTAAAACTGTGAGGATCTCTCCATTTCTTGGAAAGAGAAGAAACAAAGTCTGGGGAGATTAAGACTAATGTTAAAGTAGCCAGTTTGGGATTCTAACTCATTTCTTGGAAATAAGTCTGCATGAGTAACCTGGGCTATCGTTCTTGCTGTTGTAACTTCTCTTGGAACTGATTATTATTTCTGGAACTTTTCCTGATGTTGTCAGACAAACAAGCTTGCCTGCGCTGAGGTTCCTGAGACTTGCTTTCAAACCGCAGCGAGACAGGGCCACCCCTCTTCCAAGAAGTGCCGGTTATCACGAGGCAGGAACACTGGGATTCGGCAGCAGTAGGAACGGCACCGGCTCCCTTGTCCAGTGCTCTCACCAACCACCCTCACTGCAAGCTACACCTATGACAAGTGGATTAAAATAGAAAGGATTGAAGAGTTCTGAAGTTCCCCACTATATCCAAATAGGTATCTAAATATATGTTTGTGTGTATTGGATTTTTTTTCAACAAAAGCACTATGTATGAAAGCTGCCTTACCTTTTGGGTATACTGTGGTCACATCTCTGTGTATGTTACTTAGTTTCTTGCCTATTAGGCAGTGTCTAGACTATTTCTTCTGTGATTATTATTTAAGTTAGCTTTGCAAAAACACTGACTCTGGCACACAAAGTATATACATAATTTTGATTTGGTTTTGTGTATTTTGTATAGACAAATGCAACATTGAGGCTCAGTTGGGTAACAGGAACACATTTGAAAATTACAAAATGTAAATTGTAGAAAGCAGAGTTTACATGATAACCAACATGCAGCTTGCAAAAGATGAAGACAGTGTACTGATATTAAAACATTTCTATATAGCAACAGTTTATGCAGCAGTTCCCAAGTTTAACCTCTGGCTGGAGCATGCAAGCCCCTTGCAGCTGGGTCGCTGCATACAAGTGCCCAGTAGCTTAGTGAGACACAGTTCCCTGAAATACACAGTGAAATTTGATCTAATCTTGCTAGCAGTTCACTCCAGCATCAAAAGGCACTTCCCATGTTAGTCAGGCTCTGTGAGGTGCTTTCCAGCAGTTTCAGACCCTTGTGTTTGGCCTGTTAGAGATGTCCCCTGCAAGTTGTCCAACTCCAGTGCATGTACCCCCTGCCAAGGCAGCCTTTGTGACCAGTCACAGGGCTGTGGAGGGAGGCCAGCGTGCTGTGAGGCTCTTATTGCTCTAAACCTAAGGAGCAGCTGATGAGCACTGGGAGATTTAGTTCTTAGCTGTTAATTTTAAATTCATCTGTTGTCTTGTCAAATGTTGTCAGTGTTGTCTTAAAATACAGCTTTGTGCACTGAAGCTTTAGCACTGCTCTTGTTTTTGGGAGTGGCTCAGCTTACAATGAACAGTGCAGAGAAAATGAACAAAATGTGCACATGCCTGAGCCTCTGCTTTCTTGCTTTTCCTTACACTTTAAGAGAACTGGAATTTGTGAAATGTAGGATATTTGATTCTGCCTTTCTTCCCCTGGCTTATGCATTTAGAACCTGACCATACTGAAGCGCTATGGCCTGAGAACTAAACTACAGACTTTGTGGATGGCTATAATTTAAAATCTGCACTTTCATAACAGCACCATTCTCTGTTATAAACTGCTTCCAAATACCATTAAAATCAGTCTTGGAAGTTAAAATGCATATATGCATCCACATTAGCAACTGGGACAGCAGCTTAAAGAATTTTAATGTGTTTTAAAAAATGTATCTAACTGCCAGTTAATTACAGCAGCTGTTTCACGTGGAAAACCAGCTGGTCTCCTTAGTTCTCTTTGGTGCAGATAGGTGGGCCTGTGCGAGTTGCATTTGCTCCAGGGAAGCGTCCGCAGCCCCTGCGACTGCCTGGGGTTTTGGCTCCTGCTGTGCAGGCCGGGCTAGGGCAGCACCAGCGCCTGGGCTGCTCCTCCAGTTAAGACCTGCTGTTAATTAAGCTAAATTGAAATTACTGAGGCTGAACCAGGGGTGGGTTGTAGTGCTTGGGAGTGAGCTGCACAGCTGGGAATGCTCCAAGCTGTCACCATGTGGTGGTGCTCGAGCCTTACAGCAGAAAGGCAAAACCTCCCCAAGGCCGGAGACTAGAGACAACTTCTGCCCCAGGTCTCCCTCTCTAGGAGGAATAAAAGCCAAGCCCATGGTCTGTCCTGGGCCAAGCAAGGGGGCCAGGAGTCCTGCAAATCTTAAATAGTATGTTGCTAGGCTGCTGTAGGGGCCTGCCTTGCCCACAGTGAAGTTGTATTTCTTTTTTTCCCGCAGCCCTTTTCTGGGCTTTTTTCCTTCTAAGTGTTGGTTTTTTTTTTTTTTCTTCATTTTTTGGCAGCAACAGCCCTCTAGGAACACTTCTTTTTGCAAATAGAAAACTAGCTAGCCAGCCTGCCCTTGAGAAGTGCCCTGTGTGCTAACACTGAGGAAAATGTTCATCTGCATTAGCCACCCTTCCCTAGCCCTGAACAGCAGTGTCCTAACTGCTCCTCCACCCCATCTGAAATAAACCAGTCTGTTGTCCTAACGCCTCCTCCACCCCATCTGAAATAAACCAGTCTGGCTAATCAGGATGGCATGAAAGTGTCAACACTGCAGTGTCATTTCAGTTTAATGCCTTTATTTCTTAAAGTGCATCATAGTTAAATTAGAAAAGAAAAAAAAAACTTTCCCTTTGATTATAATGGCAGACTGGGCCAAGTTCAGCCGGTTTCAGAGCCTTGCTCCAATGCATCACACCATCATGTTCCCTCTAAAACCTCTGTGCAAGTGTTTGATGCAATCAGCTGATGTTCCAAATGAATTAAAACAAACAAAAAACCAATCTATATGCTCATATTCCAGCACAGAGGTTGTGAACAAGCTGTTAAGGCTGTTTTTTTGTTGTATGGCTTCTGTAAGCTTTTCTCCAACAAGTGTTTCCTGTTCAGTCTTTACCATTTTAGCCCCAGGTAAATACACAAGATCATAAGATAGAAATATGTTAGTTATGACCTATATGACAGAATTATTTCAAGAGTCCATTCTCATGTAATCCTCTGCAATTGTTACTGGTGATCTATACACAACGAGCACTGCGATTGCAGAAGTGACATGGGTAAGAGCATCCTCTTAGCATGCTGCCTAATTCAGGAAATAGTCCAGGAATAACAGCACTTACCAATAACATGTTTTCCCTTTATCAGACAGGGCCAAAATCATCTTTAGCAGTAACGTCACCAGTGCAGCTGCTCTCACAAGCCAGGATCTGCAGCCTGCAGTGGGAGAGCTGTAGGTCTCTGAAGCAAGAGCAGCAGAAGCAGGTGGGTGTTGAGTTCACTGGGTCTCACAGAAGGTGCTGGAGGGAGGCTGGGAGAGGGGCAGTGTCACCAAAGGGCTTGTGCAGGGACTGCTGTAGCCCACAAACATTCACAGATCTTTGATGAGGCTGTGTGTGGCTGCAGGAGAGTCCCAAGAAGCAGGCATGTGGCTCAAATAAAGCTTATGGTTTATTGTGTGGGGTTGTACAGTCTTTAGGAAGCCTATACAGGGAAAAGAGAGTCAGTCCCCTAAAAACTAACTACTATTAGTGTCAGACTGTGGTTGGTGTAAGGATGCTCCCTGGGCTTCTCAGAAATGAAAAGGCACTTTTTCCAGGGCACTTCTGGCCAGGTAATTTATATTATATGCTACCTGCTGGGGGAGTGTTGAAATGTGCTGAGGTGGAAGGAGGAAAAAAGGGGACCAACATACTCAGGAATGTTGTGACAATGTAGTTACATTAAGCATTTTAGGGAAAAACGTGCCCTGACACTAAAGCTATTAAAGTTGTTAATGAATGTGCTGAAGGGAAAAAGGAATTACAAAATACTGAATAAAATGACATTATTAAAGATTGTTTTCTATATCTGTTTTGAATAGCAGCGACTTCCAGGGATAATCTTATAAAGTTACTCTACTGTCTAGTTTCTTTGTAACAGCAGAAACCACATGAACATTTATATTTACATCAGTCCTTCAATGCAGGCTGGCATAAAAGGAGCACAGGGAGTAAAAAGGAGAGTGGCCCAGATCCTTCCTGGGCCTTCCAGCAAGTGTGTTTAGAACAGCAGCACTGCAGCTCACAGCACAAAATGTTCCAGCAAGTCTTAAATACACAGAGCTCTGCTGAGGAGAAATAAAATCCTTGTTGTATTCTCACAACAAGGCACATAGTGTTCTTAATTGGGATTTTTTTTATAATGTCAGATTAGAAAGCTGACAAGACTAAGTTAACTTAATCTACACGAGTACCATAAAACTTCATCAAAAGGGTTTTGATTTTTATTTTTAAGAGCTAGCTGTTTCCTTAAACCCTTTTATAGACCATCTTCAAGAAATGTATCTTCTTGAAAAAGATGCAAACTGCATGAACAGGAGGGGAGAGAGAAAAATAAGACACATGCTTCAAGTTGAGGGTGTTGGGTACCTTCCCTGTGCCCAGGATCAATGCTTTGGTTTTTGCTAGGTCTGGTACCAAGGTGGTCTTTGGGTGTCAGCAGTGAAGTTATGGCACAATAATCTTTGCAGTCGAGAAGCAAGGAGGTCACGTTCCCTCTCCTAAGCATTGTTAGAAAAAATATTAAAAAGTTACAGCTCATTGTTTGCCTCAAGTTGCAGATGGCAAAGGTCTCATTATTAAATTGTCTCCATTTATGTGACCAAAGAGGTGCAGTGTAATTAGACAGTGATTTGGGTACAAATCTAAGTTTGAAAGTTAGAAATCCAGCTGAAACAAAAATGAAGACTGCACTGGTGTGCGACAAATTGCAAGGCACACTTCTAAGCCTGGTTATGGTTCATGTGCACATGTATCTTTACATAGGCAGAATACTGATTACTACAGTAGCACTGAGCCAAGCAATTATGGCTTTTTTTCCCTGTTTGCACACTTATCACATTTGCTCTTCCCTTTTTGAAGGTGGGATGAACATATTTTGCACAATTTAGGGATTATGGCATTGGGCCAAATCAAAATTCACCAAGTCCATCAAGCTACTGAAAACTGTATGGTTTAGTTCATTTTTCCTGCATGAGAATACTAAACTTCAGGCCTTAGATTGGCATGAAGATGCTCCAAACAATAAAAGCTGTCTTTTTATACTGCTGCAAATCTTAAAGTATTTCTTCTAGGAGGTCTGTTGGCAGATGCGATTATTGAACCTTGCTTCTTTTCAGTTGTGTAGATCTGATGCAAGACACAGAAAAGCAAGGCAGCACAAAGGCTTGCTCAGCTATTCAGACAAGTAAGGTTTTATGTAGTGCATGAAGTAAGTCTCCAGTAGGTCTGGACTGTGACTTTTCCACAGAGACAGTCCTTGCATACTCTGTCAAATGACTCTTCAATATTTTTATCTGCATTCAGATAAAAAATATTTAGCTTAATTTATCAGGAACACAGGCGAAAGTGTGAACAGGCACTGGTAAAGGCCTAATGGAGCCAGTCTCTCCCCTCACTGAGGCACGTAGCCCCCTTGTCTCACAGTCTGTGGGAGGTAACTTTTGGGCATCTCCTCCACTGCTGCTGCATTTTCCTCTCCTGTTTCAGGTCTGGCAGTGCAGGGTGCCTCAGCACCTGCCTGCAGAACCTCTGCCAGAGCAGCTTCTTCGGGGTTTATCTCCAGCCCCAGGGCCAGAAGCTGCACATTCTGACCCGAGAGCTGCAGCTGCGCGAAGCCGACAAGATCCTCCTCGGCGGCAGGAGCAGCTTGCTGGGCTCTGTCCGAGCGCAGCCTGTCCGTGCTGCCGTCGTCCTGCCCGCGGCTTTGTTTGAAATACGTCTGCCTGGGCGTGCCGCCGTCGGCCTCCTCCGCCCGCTCCTCGGAGTCGAGCAGCGGCTGCGTGGACTCGGACCTGGAGAAGACCTGCACGGCCGGCGTCTGGTCGCGGTAGCCGTTGAGCACCACGGTCGAGTACTGCACCGTGCTGGAGGTGTTCTGGGCGGCGTCGCCTTCGTCGCTGTCCGAGACGCTCTGCCGCGGGGACGACATGCAGGAGGAGCCGCCGATGCCGCTGCTGTGCCCCTCCGAGGTGCTCTTCTCCTTTTTAAGTAAGTCAAAGGGTTTCAGATCCTGCTCTGAGAAGGACTTCTTGTCGTCGGCTTCTATTTCGACGACACTGACATCTGTAAAGCTGCCTTCTGGATACATCTGCTCTTTGGAACTAATGTTATGCTGAAAGAAATAAATTGATTTTTCCTAAGAGGAAGGTTATTTGAAAATCAAGTACATCACTACCTCAGTTTCTATCCTGCAGCTGCTTTGAGATCCACCTATAAATTCCTTCCTTACAGAACCTGGCACTATCTCCCAAGTTAGGATGTAGCTGCTCCAGCACAAAGTCTTACCCTAAAACCATAATTACCTGAGAGCTTTCTTCTAAGTTCAGTAGTTGTGAAAAGCTCTGACCATAGCACCATTCTTGGTGCAGCACAGGCACATTCTGGATTGAAGTCACACATGAACACTCTGCTCCCCATAGCACAGTCAACATCAGGGCCCTTCCTAGAAGCTTCTTTCACAGGACCGGAAGAATTGCTGCTGCTTTCCTCAGCCAAGAACAACTCTGTGCAACTTTTCTCATTCATCACTTCACTGTCCAAACAAGTAGCTTTAAGGCTTTCAAAACAGGAGTCAAGAATTCTGTTAATCTGATGCTGATTCCATGTGACTTAATAAAAGAACTAGTATTTGAGCAACTTAAAGCTGCTCTGTGCTGCCAGCCCAAAATCCCTAATGCTGAATCTACTGCTGCAATCAAGTCTTCTACCCTTATCATACCATAATGCCCAGGAACTTAACATTCAGGTGGTTCCTTTTTTCCTGAAATCTCTGT
>JAVCKT010010913.1:29607-41833 GCA_032273925.1 Rhynchotus rufescens
ACCCCTCCCCCCGGTGCCAGGACGCGGCGCGCGAGGGGTTCGCGCGGCGGCCGTTGGCGGCCGTTGGCGGGGGAGGGGGGCGGTGTGTGGGAGTCACCTGTGGCCTGTGGAAAAGGCGCTGGGAAACAGCCCCCTTCCCGCACCCTGCATGTGGTGCCGGCCTCTGGTGCGCCCCGTTCCTGACCAGTTAGATTTCCCCTGCTGATTCGCCCGCGGTTGCTGCTAAGCGGGGCTGTTCGGCTCGCGGGTGTCCCGCCGTGTCGCACACCTGGGGCGGGCGGGGCGGTACCGCCCGGCCCGGCCCGGCCCGGCCCCGCGCGGGGCCCGCGGTGTCCCAGCGCAGAGCCAGCCGCCTCGACTCGCCTCGGAGGGGTACGTGTCCGTCCTGCTCACACTCACTGACGGGGACTTGCATCTCCCCAAGCGTTCCCCAGTATTCCCCAGTATTCCCCCAATACAGCGTTTTCTAACCGTGCTGTTAGAAAGTTTTTCTCCACATCGTTTCTAAATTTCCTGTGCTACAATTTAAACTGGTCGCTCCCTGTCCCCATTCACAATTGACCGTCTTTCTAGCAACCTTGGTTCTCACGCTGGTGGTCTCCACATTTAGCAGTCCCAGGCCTTTCCGTCTTCCCTTGCAGACTTTCAGCTATTCGAACCCAAATCCCTTAAAGCAAGTGGTGTCTGGGGAGTAAATTCCACAGTTTACATATTACAAAAAAAATCCTTCATATTTTTTTTTTCTCCCACTTTTTGTTCTCCCCTCAGATTATGCTTCCAGGTGTGCTTTTGCTTACATTCCTGTAGGACTGCATTGTAATAATTACACATAATAGCTTTTCAGTCTGTGTGTCTCTACTCCAGCAGCCTCAAGAAAAAAGAATCAGTGTTTGGCAACAAAAGCTAAGTGGAACCAGATTCCAGCTAGAAATTCAGCAGAAAGAATGTATGTTTTCCTCTCGTGTTTCAGCATATCTGCTGTCTCCCATGCGATGTCTAGAGTTCTGCATCGACTTTCTCAGTGCTAGACACTCAGCTCTGCCCCTTCCCCCAGCCAACAGGCCGCCTCTTGTGACATTCTCATTCCGAAATCTGATAGCCTGAAGCCATTCCTGATTTATTTCCAGAACTGGTAGAACAACAACAAAAAATCCTTTCAAATTCAATCTTGTGTCAGGCCTCTTTTACACATATGTGCCATGTATTGTAATTCAAGAACTCTTTTGTATTTCATGGGGAATTTACAGCCTCAATCTGAAATGATTTCCACAGAGCTGCACAGAAGAACAAAACTTTTGTGTGTTCATACTTAATTTTTATATATTCGCAGAAATTATCACTAATACATCTCCTAACATGTTTGGCTTTCCCAAAGATTTTCTAGAGTTTTGGAAAGCTGATGACAGCACGCTTGCCTCCATACATAAATAACCCCTTCTGCAGAACCTTCAGCAAATTCCAGGTGCATAAAGATACCTCAGCAGCGTAGAGGTAGCTTCATGCACTGAATCCCAATTCCCTGCAGCATCAGGGCAGGCACAAAAGAGCACTGTGTTTTCCAGAGGCACTGACTGCACCTGGGGCATGGATTGTAGGGTCGTACTGCCCTTGAGATTGGCATCTACCCCAAAGCTGGTTCCTATAAATCTGCTTTCATTGGCAGGACTGAAAGTTTTGGGCAATTATGTTACATCACCCAATGTGTTAAGTTTTGTTTTTATTCTTGTGAAACTTGGGGTTTTAATCCGACAGGGGAGTTGTTCATGTCCCAGTGATTTCTTATTCTGTGTCAGCATCTTCTCTAGTAATGCATCATTTTGAATCTTACTGGTGAAGGTGAAACTTGCAACTATAGCATATAGTTCTGATATATAAGTAATAAAAACACCAATAATTTCAACAGTTTCAAATACTGAGGTAAATTCAAAATCTTTGCTTTTTTTGTTAACAACGTTCTTGCAAACCTGCATTTTAATCTGTGTATTGATTTAGGCATTACAGCAGGTAAGCTAGTGTGTGAATTCATTAAATCTAGGAGTCAGGAACGAAAGGAAATTAATTATCACCTGCTGTCCACCTGCTCAGTAACAGTGCACTCCGTAAGCCAGCGCAGTGCTCAGCGCAGAGCTGCGTAGGGCGTTTCGAAGCTCCTGCCAGGATCTGCCTGCCTGCTCCACAGCCAGGATCTAAGATCTCCCTTCACACTCTGCTCTTTCCAGCCCAGGAAGAAAGGGACAGCTTGGGAATATGGACACGGGCATAGGATATGGATATTGCCTGAAAAAGCATTCAGTGATTGGCAAAGGTTTTCAAGTAGCTGATTGACTGTAGGAGTAGAAATATTTGTAGAGATGCTGTAGGCTGCTTTTGGACTGAGTGGATACTTCTGCTTCTGGAGCATGTCAGCTGCTCTCTAACGGGCTGGCGTGAAGCCTGCAGCCAGCAGCTACTGAATCTTGCAATAGCTGCGACCAGGAAAAGGAAAAATCCATTTGAAATGCATTGTTGGCTTGGGGTAAGGACTGAGCCATCCCATAGATGTATCCATCATGTGTGTGAGGAGATTCAATGGCCTTGGATGCAGGTGACTTTGTTAGGGATGGGCTGCTGTCAGAACAGGGCTTTGGGGACAGATTTCAGAGTCACCAAGAGTCACGGAGAAACTGAACAGCAGGACCCTCTAGTGATAATGGTTCTGACTTGGGATAAAGACTTTTTTGTGAGATGGTTGAATCATAATATGGAACCATCCATCTAGGAGACTGAGTGGCACATTCAAACCTCTTACTGAAGTGGTGGCTTTATCTGAGTCCCTGTCATGAGCTTGAACTCGCCAGGGCATAATGATACTCGAGAAGGATTTCTGTCTTCCGATTTTCTTTGACATTAATAAAAGCTATTATAAAGCTATCCTTTCCCCCTCCTAACACTAGAGAGGAGCGATCCTTTGGTCTGGATAGCCAGAATAGTAGCAAACCCTTGTGCTAAGGCTGTATTCTTGTAAGTCACGAAGCCATGGTGAAGACCACCGAAGAAAGCGGAGGAGGCCGCCTGGGAGGCAGAAACAGGGCAAAATGGATAATGTAGCTGCTGGGAAGGATTTAGTGAAAGTGAGAGCAGTTCCCAGCTTTGTAACTTACCCAGTAGGAGCTGCCCACTGGTGGCACAGCAGCCTTGGTAGCTCATTACGTCCTCCTGAAGGGGCATTGGGGGACATCAGTATTTTTCCCTAGAATGCTTTGATGCTTGGGATCCTTGTGATAAAGTGCTAAATTGAGCCAAGCATCCACAAGCTGCAACCAGCTACATGTGCACCACTAGGATAAAAGCAAGCCCACCTAACAGCTGACAGCACTTGTTGCACCAGGTGGATGCTGCATATCACAACAGGGCTTGTCACGGTGCAGGGACTGCATTTGGCATCGAGATCTGTAGAGCAGTAGCTACCAGCATCATCAGTTCAGCAAAAATGCTGTGATTCTTGGAAGAAGTTGCAAAGATGGGTATAGCTGACTCCTTGCCATGTGCTAAGCTCAATAGGGAACTCCCGCTGAAGGCTTTAGGAGATGCTGAAGAGGACTTGAAGCAGCAGTGCTGATGTGATTGCTCTCTGCTTCTCAGGATTGGCAGAACCATGACGCCGCTCCTGTGCAATTGCAAGTGGATTGCTGAGAGCCCCCTGAAAAATAATGGCACGACTGACAGAGTGGCTCTGAGCCCAGCAATCTGCTTTGTTTTGCTGGAGGGAAACTGTAGAGCTAGTGTCATGTTAGCTCTAGGCTGACCTGAACTGTGGCTGAGGGAACATGTTGCTGGGCTGACCCTCCGTGGAGGAGGAAGCCCAGAAGTCAGAGAGGGTGAGGACAGAAAGACCCACAGGCTTGTAAAGCAAAGAAAGTGAATATGAAATGACAGAGAACAGAGATAAGATGCAAGCAGTGAGAAGGGTGAAATCAATCAGACAGCGAAACTACTGAAGTTAGAGTGAGTAATAGAGTGAAGTGGCAGGGCGCTGCGAGATGCGCCGACTCAGCCGGGCGCTCGGAGCAGCCGGAGGTGTGAGGGCTCCTGCGGCTGCCGGCGCCGCGCATGAGCTGCCCGGGGCTGCGGCCTGCTAGGAAGCCCTGCAGCGGCTGCATGAACAAACCCGCTGCGTGGCCGTGTCTCTGGGCAAAACACTCGAGACAAAACTTGCAGAGAGGGGCAGGAATGTCTAACTAGAAGTAGCAAGAAATGATGAAAAACAGGAGGGAGAGGTCAGGGTGAATGGTATTATTTTTTTTCTTATTTGGCCACAATGATTTTCATGATTAGTATGGGTAATAATAAGCATTCCAGGCAAGTCCTACATTGCCAATGTCATTCAGCATTTGGACAAAGTAAGGTCATAGCAGGGATAGGGTGCGGGTGCCCGGCGGCAGGCCCCAGGCTGTGCTTGTTCCCTCACACTGTGGAGCTCTCCATCCTGGGGCTAAAAATTGCCCTTGTGGCAGCTGGTAGGAAGGGGAATGACCCCATTGCAAGAGGTGCTTCTTTATAGGGAGAGCGGGGACCTGGAGCAACACGATGTTAAAAGAACTGCCCCAAGTCAAGCAGGACGAGGTGCTAGCTAACACAAGACGCTTCCTACCACAGGCCTTCCTAATTGCAAGGAGGTGGTAACAAACAGCAACTCTGTGCTCGGTAGGTGCTGTGCTTGACAGGTGCTGGTTGTGCTGTGTAATGCAGCGTTACTGCACAGGGTGGCTGTGGTGCAGGAAGCTGCGTGCGGGAGAAAGCAGTTCAGCTCTGACACTCACAAATTCACTTCCTATGAGAGCTCAGGCCCAGGGCCAACGCGCAGCTTCAGTGCCCTATTCCATTTCGGTGTGCTCGCTGGTCAGGCAGCTTGTGACTTGTCAGTACAGCACGATGAAGACTTCTTGAAAACCAGTGTCTATGGTGCCTATAGAGTGACTGCCGTCAAACTACAGGCACATCTTTACATTTTTCTTTGCTCTACCTACGGGTAGACAGAAATCAATGCAGTGAGTTACCACCTCATTTCCAGGAAGGCAGCTATCAGCTGTGATATATGCTAAAATGTTTTCAAGTGCCATGTACTGCAAAAGGGATCTGGGCAGCTTTGTGCCTGAAGTTTTTGAGCTGAATGGCTACCAAAGAGCAAGGGCTGGAGCCTGTCCCTACCAGCAAAGGGTGTAGGAGTCAAGGGATAGTAAAATCTCATCAATAAAACTGAAGCCAACTTCTGGGTTAGAGACTTGTGGTTCACTGTTGCCTTATAGTCAATGCCTTACATTGATTGCCGCTATTTAGAGCAGGTAAGGGTATGTGTAGAATAATATATCTGGTTCTGAGTATTTTACTACTGGAGAAATGTCAGCACAAGTGAGTACCTTTAGGAGAAAGATTAGCAACCTTATCTGATGAAGGAATAGACAGAAGAACTGAGAAGAAAAGGAACAACTGAAAAAATGATGAGAAGACTGATCATGCCAGGCATGTTTGTGCGAGTGGGTCACTAAAAGATACAAGAGGGAATATAGGAATTTACATGTGAAATGACAAAACAAATGGGTTACATATAGATTGAAATAAGTCTTGGGATGAAAGAGAACAAAGAATATAGGGTTTTGGTAACAATTTCTCATTATTAAGACATACTAGACTGTGGAATAGCTTCCATCAGCTCCAGGTCTTAAATAATTTAGATTCAGAGTGAATGATATACTTAAGTATCTAGGAAACTTAGGCATTTTCTGAAAAATGGAAGAAATGATAATGGTATGTATTATGCAGGTCATTTTGGGGATTTTATATACCGTACAAAGACAAAAGTACACATTATCTTTGCCCCACGTGCCTTTGAGGAGCTATTTTGCCTTTTACATTTTTCATCTTTCTGAATTATATTTTGTTCTCATTCCTGTCTTGCCATTGTCCCTTCCAACTTTATTCAGAGTTCTTCTTTTCTTTTATTCTCCACTGTTCTCTTTTTTCTCCTTTTCCATTGCCAATTTTCTTTACATCTTTTCTTCCTTTCTGTCCTCCCTTTGGCAGTAGTTTAAACATAGCTGTTTCAACTAGTGCAGGATCAGCCCTATAGAGTAGCTCCTTCTAAAGTGTAATCTTAGTGAGAAAAGTAACTGGTTAAAGTAAAAAAGTTATGTGCCTTATTTATACAACTGATCAGATATATAACAAAACACATTTTTTTCATCCAGTTCTGCCCAAATTCTGAAATTGCACAGTTGCTTTAGCCCTTGCCTTAGCACGTGGAGTAGCAAAGACTTTGCAGTCAGAATTTCGCTGTCGGAAGTGATGCTGGTTATGAGAAGTCAGAGCAAAATCAAGCCCAGTTTCCCAGTGCTAAAACTCCTCTGTGTGCCCCAGCAGCACCAGGAACTTGCCTTAGGAGAGAAGCCAGAGAGACTGAATGACAGGCCTAAAAGCATCAGCTCCACTGAGCTAGGAAGCATTGTTTCTAGAGGCAGGACCCCAATTTAGAAACGATCTCTATTACTTAAAATTGTACCGTGAATATGTGTAAGCAAGCCCTAACTTTCCAGGAGCAGAATTTTGTATTTGTTGTGATTTGCTTTTGGTTTTATTGCAGTGCTCAGCTATCCCAGTCTGGACGAGCTGCTCGTTGTCTCGCTGTTGAGGAAACACGTGGCAAGGTGCAAACCTTCTCCCAGCATCAGGAGCCACGAACCAGAGCCATGAAGAACATGACAGACGAGGGATAGCGGTAAGAGATGAAACACAAGCCAACAGGTATGGCAGGTTAAACTAACACCCCTTAACTGCTGTATTGCTGTAGTCCCGTCCTTCCTTTCTCACTTGTCTGCCCCTTTTCTTCCTGCCTTCCCTTTCTTCTGTGAATTGGGGCTGCTTGTCATTTAGCTCGAAAATGCTGACCTATATGTATTTTGCTATTGTTAAATAAGCAGTGGAAGAATCTTCTTCAGAATATCTATATATTCAAGATCTGGTTCAGGTAAGTTTAATATGAATACATTTTGAAACACATAGGCTGCTCCTGTCCGTGCTTCTAGATTCTGTGTGAAACTACCTGCTCATATTTGCTGCAAAGTTGTAACCCATAATATTTTGTTTGAATTCTATTATATGACTATCTTTGGTAATCAAAACAAATTAGAAGGGTAATTCATTCACAGATGATAGTCTATTCAATGGATACATTAACATTTTCACAATCGTGATATTTCTATAGGCTTTCCTTAGCAATATGAATAACTGTTTCAAAAATGCTGATAAATTCTTGCTGTCACTCGTTAATTGCCTGGTAAACCTGAATCATAAAGCAGTGATTAGTAATTAATACACTATCTTTAACAGGCTTGATTTGATGAAAAATTCACAGATTGTGTGGAAGTTTTTTGTTAGGCTCCTGTCATTAGGTTTAAGCTGCATATTATGTGTAAGCTAAATGTTCAGAAAACAGCCTACAGTTGGCTGATCTCATTTTTGGATGTGTTGAGTATACTGTCCTCTCACGCATGGATAGTACATACTTTGAGTTTGGAGAGGTACTTAGGACCACAAAACCTTCAGAGGTCTCTTCCAGCCTCAATTATTTTACAATTCTATGGTAATCATCAGTTTATCACTGAAGACTGAACTGCCAGTCCATGCTGTGTTCTACTTTTACTATTTAGGGGGTTAGTGGAATATAAAAATAATTAAATATAAATGTCTTTTTGATGTTGCATTTATACATACCTTCTTACAAGGTTCATTTATGCATCACTGAAGATATGCATACTTTGTAGAGACTGAGAACCATTAATACCTGGAAATACAGTGATAAGAATGTATTGTACATCTCATTTTGAATTAACTTCAGAAGTTTTCAATCACAGTGAAGGGATGTCAAACGTAATAAACTTTATAAAACATCGCTATGCAAAAGTAAAGTTATTTCCTAGATCTAATAGCATCATTTGCTTTTTTTTTCATGTCGTTAAAGTTTACTGAGGGAAAAAAAAGTGCTCTAGAATGCAGAAGAAAGTGTATTCTAGAATATCGAAGGTCTTTTTCTGGTAGGAGAAATGCTTAGTCCAGCAGCAGCGTTCTTATCCTATGTAATGTCATACCTCCTACTGTCAATGCAGTGTGTATGAGCTGAATGGCTTTCATCTATAGGTGCAAGTTCTGCAGACCACATTTTTTTTGCAGATGAGACTACAACACACACACACATTGATCTCACACAGGCAGAAAGGCAGGATTCATTTTCTGCAGTTGAACTTGATCTGTTGTGTGCACAATTAAAAAAAAAAAAAAAAAAGAAAGAAAGCCCCAATAAAATTATGTGAAAATTGTCCACATAAAAATGGAGACTGGAAAACATAATTTCCTCAGGAAAGCTTAAGTGTTTAACAGAGGAACGGAGGAACTAGAGGGAAATTCTGATCTCAATGAAGTGATTTTTTTTGTTATCTTTTGCGAGGTCAGGATTTCATTTTCAGTTTTCCAGAAATGGGTTACCCAGAGGAGTGAGTGGGATCCAACCAAAAATTTCAAGCAATGTCACAGTAACCGGGTCCTTTGCATTTTGACCCCTTAAGAGCAGTTTTTTTGTTTACTGAAATTACCCCGATTTTTGAAAAATATTCATGCTAGTACTTGTGCCCAATCCTTATGAAATGAAACCTGAGTGACTTTGTCAAGGGAAACTGATAACCAAGAAAACAAGGACAGGATGCTACTACCCAAGTGACTGGCACACATGCAGCTTGAGAGGAAAGGAAACACTCACAGCAAATCCACTTCCTACTCTAGTCACACCATAGTGCTAAAAAAAGATACAGAGATAATAATAACAAAGCAAGGTTTCTGAAAAGGACTATATATTTTCCAGTTAGAAAAGAGAAAAAAGTAACTTAACAGAGATCACACTTTGGATAGTGCATGACTTTAAGCTTCGGCAAGAAAAATAACTTTCATTTTACTGAAAATGTAGGAAATTGCATAAAACCCTATCAAATTTCAGCATTTTAACCTTCCATATTTTAACATTCAGTATTGCAGTAAAACCTCTGGGGTTTCCATGCATTTCTGATTTCATTTGTAAAAGGGTATGCCCTGTCTTGTGAAAAACAAACACATCTCACTGATTACCAGTAATGTATTGAGCTTGTTAGGTCACCTCCTTTAATTCTTCCTGCCCTTCCTGCATTATAAAGCTTGCCTGATTTAGGGAAGTACCTGAGGTGAGAGCTGAAGATTCCCTGCCTAATGGGAAACGCTTCCTAGCTCAGCAAGCATGAGAATGAGATCTGCTCCTTTTAGCATCTTAATCTAATGTTGGCAATGGTATTACTGGTAATAGAGCTCAATCCTGCCCTGTGCCTCTTGGATACCAGCCATTAAGGATTTTTTGCAATCGGGCAGCAACTGACATTTAAATGAGGGCTGAAATGTGTCTAAATGAAGGGTTTAAAATTCTTAACCAGACTGTATGAATTTATTGACTTAAGACTTTGAAAAATGTGTATGATTTTCAGTTTTGGGGTTGTCTGTTGTTTTGCTAAGCCTGTTCACTGAGCAAAGCCCTTTGTGTTCCTCGCTAACCATGATTAACCATCTGGCAGCTATCTGTAGATCTTGTTTCCCAAACTATAATTTCTTTCCAGTTCTAAGCCTAGTAGGGGCCTCCATTGGCGTCTGCTTTTCTGTTATTTTAAAAAATTACTTCCAGTATTTCTGCCCAATGCTTAGCATCCTTATTTACTTTAGAGTATTTCCAGCAGCTGGGGAGGAATATTCCATTTTCCTCACATTCAGCACATTTCCAGAGAATGCTGATGTCTTTTTGGGGCTATAATGGAACAAGATACCACTGGAATAATATCTTTCATAATGAGTTTCTTTGATGGCCGCTCTTCTTGATGATCGCAGAGCTCTCTTAGATGCCACTGCTCGTCATCCTACCTCGTGCTGCTCCAACTCTGCCATTAAAGCACAAACACCGTCTGGAGAGCCAGTCTGCCCTGAACAGAAGTATCCAAGTTGTCTTGCCTGCCTCTTACGGCTCTGCATTGATGAAAACCATGTTAACCATGGCCAAGAAATGCAATTTAAAAACCAAACAACTACTCCAACTTACAGGAAGAGCAAAATAGTGTTCAACCCTGAGATTAAGATAATAAGAATGGCTAAAAAGGCAAGAGAAAAGTTATCTGTAGGTTTTCTCCTGGTTTGGAAGAATGCCAGATTTGTATACTATGAGAGCTTGTGGAAGCTTTAAATTATACAGGCTAACTTTACATTTCAGCTAGTGCTAGCGAACAGGATTCTGCAAAATATCCTCAGGTAACATGTGTAATATTTATATTCTAAACATATGGATCAGTATCATTGCAAGGATGGAAAAGACAAACTTTCCTAGTGTAGTTGGCTGTATCATGAAACCAGTTAAGCCAAGACTCTCGAGAGATTAGTGTGTAACAGAAGCTGTGTTGTGTGGAGGAAATAGGCAGATTATTGTTATTTGTGTTGGATTCTGACATTGAAGGCCTTTGCTGTTAAGGGGGCTGAGGGCCGTGTTATATTTCACATTGGTATTGCAAGGTCAGCAAAAAAACTCTGCTACTTTCCACTATACATCTTGTGACCTACTTTCAAATTGTACCTAGGTAAGATTATTCTAAGGAGTGTTCTGGGCAAACAGAGAGCTACATTCACCGTGGAATTATCCTGTTCCAAGGCCAGGAAGCACCGATACGAAAGCACGCAGTAATTTTGATCTAAACACTGTGGTTCAGTAGTTTAGTGGTGGCAGGAAGTCTTCCTTCCCAGACTTTTCATCGGCTGATTCACCCACATCAGGTATTACATCAGTTTTGAACAGCCTGAAGTCACTGTAGTTTACAGAGCTAAACATGGGTTCTGAATCACTTAAATCCCTGCTAAGAGAGGCAGCTACTTGCTAGGCCCCTCTCCGTGTGCGGAGAGAAATACCGTGCTGGGTACAGCAGACAACCAAATAACATCTGCGGTGAAAGTCCAGGGAAGGCCCATGGGATTAGGTGGTGGTTCCAGGTGTCCCAATGTGCTGCAGAGGCAGGCGGCTTTCCAAGCTGGGGAGCCTGGACACGGGGAGCACCGGAGTGGGAGGCCGCGCGGGCCCGGGGGAGTGCGAGGCCGTGCGGGCTGCGGAGAACATGAGGCTGTGCGGGCCGCGGGGAACATGAGGCCATGTGGGACACGGGGAGCATGAGGCCGTGCGGGCCGCGGAGAGCGCGTGATTTGGCAGGTGGCTTCCCCTTCCCAAACACGCTCGCAGCTCCTGGCACAGTGCCTGTTTCTCGGCCTGGAGAAGGGAGGGGTGAATTTCCATGTATAAAAGCACCTCTGTCTCCAGCTCACCTCAAGTCGTTGAGCAGCTGCCACACTTTGGAGCTGGCCTGAAGCCTCAAACTTTGTGACAGAGAAACTTTTTTTCTGAAAGCGTGAAGGAACATGAAATATACATTTTTTTGTGATTTTCCTTTTAATATAAACACTCAAATTACATAGGAGATGTTGTTCAGATACAAATCAGAGTTTGTCCTAAAGCGAAGGGCAAATATTTATGAAGAAAATGTTTGTCTTTTCCATTTTCACTTTCTAAATTAAATCATTCAAAGCTTGTGGGACTGATTATAGTATTTCCTCCTTATTTTTTATAATGCCTTTCTCTAATAGAAGCACTTATGTAAGCACAGCTGCAAATGGATCTATCACATACATAGCTTCTTTCATCTCCCTTTGACAATTAAGAACAACCAGTAGTGCTCAAAGGAAGACTAAGAGAAAGCCTGAAGCAAAAAGGGAAGGGAAAAAATATTAAGATCAACCTACAGATTAAAAGGGAATCACAGATCAGCTACACTTCACTAAATCTCTGGCACTTACTCTTTAACCACTAGTTTGGAAATGTACAGACACAGGAACTTCATTCTGCGGACTACTGCATCAGCTTATTAGAGCAGGGATGTCCCTCACGTCTGCAAAATACCTAGAAGACAGTAGGCTCCTGGACTCCACAAAATATATGGGTATATTCTGAAAATATATGCTCAACAACAAATGCTTAAGCAAAGCAAACAAGAAAGAACAAATTTTAAGACAATGTAAGATATTTAATCACTCACTTGAAAACATTAAAGACTTGCTGAATCGTAACTTATAATGATAAGCACTTAAATAGGTAATG
>JAVCKT010010913.1:46004-66794 GCA_032273925.1 Rhynchotus rufescens
AAAAAATTCCCCAAAAGATGTCTTTTTATTCCTGACATTATCATTCCATTTCCTTGAGTCTTTATGGTTTTTTTTTTTTCTGACATCCCCTTTGTTTATTCCCTTTCTGTAATCTCTGACAGAAATTTTCCTGGTGTAGATTCTGATAAATTCCACAGAAATAAGGAATGAACAAGGATATTCTCTCTTAAGTCCATGAAAGTCTTGTGTAATTCCAGAAAAACCTGTTAAGTTAATCTAGATTTCAACTGGGTTAATGGAGGATAGACTGATCTCATTTTTTTATTAGAAATAACAGACCACATCATCAGCTGGTATGAACTTGGTAGCTGCTGCAGAAAATGCATCTTTGATATACTGGTCCTCACAGGTCCATTTTAATCTTTAAGCACTTCCCTCCCCAAACAAACCGACCAACCGAACAACAACAAAAGCAACAAGCTAAATGTTGAACGTATTTGAGGAACTCGCAGATTCAATAGTGGATTGAGGGTCTTGAGAGCTGTAGCAGGGAAAAGGAAAAAGAGGAGAGGAAAGGAAAAAGAAAAGAAGGGAAGAGGACTTGAGTTTCAGATTACTTAACTAAACCTTCAAACCTATAAAACCTTCCTGCACTTAGGGGTCCACTCCTGAGAAACACTGAGCCTATGAAATCTGCCTTCTCACTGCTCATTAAGCAATGCCAAAAAAAAGACTGGGGCACTGGCTCAGTGGATGCAGAGGAAGTGAGAAATTATGTAGTTTTAACAAGGAAGGAGTGTTAACTTTGTCACAAATTATCCTAAAGAAAATAAGGTAGATCCATTACAGCAACATGAACACAGAGCTAATGGGAGAGATGCACTCAAAGGGCAGTTGTTTCAACAGAGATCCTGTGGAGGATTCATTGCATTCATTAATAATGGAAATGAAAGGTGCACTTATAAAAATCTGAAGATAGCAATAAATGGGGAAGGGTTGCAAAGACTCTGAAGGACAACTTTATAATTCAAGATAATCTTGACAAAGAGGAGAGCTGATAAGAAGTGTAGATAATGAAAGTCCGCAAAGACAAATGCAAAGCACTGCACTTAGGAAAAACAAGAAAAATCACAAGCACCAAAAACCCAAATGCAAAATGGGGAATAACTGGCTAGGGAAGTAATTGTCTTGCAGGTAACTAGAGACATAGACTGTGTCCAAGTCAGCAATAGAGGGCAAAAGCTGAAGCAGAAACCCTACAGCTTTGCTGGCTTGGCAAAGCAAACACAGAGGTCTTGTCATGCAAGCCCCACTGTACCTGCAGATTACCTGGTGGGCATTGGAAAAGCTCTGTGTCTCTGTGGTTTGGTTTTGGTTTGTTTCTTTTTACTAGATACATGATGCAAAAGAGGCTGAAGTTCTTCATGTCACCTGCTCATGCACTATCTATCATATAGTCACTTTGACTTTCACTATGTATTTGACAGGAGCTGTAACTCTCTAAGACTCACTAGGTTCCTGTTTGGGGCAATGATTTAAAAATTTGGAAGTTTTTTTTCCCCCCTTTTCAGGCTAATTTCAATACATAATTCAAGTTGTGATGGCTTGACCAGGCAGTTCAGAACTAGAGCTGCCTGGCATTTGGCAATTCAGTATAATCCATGGATCATATTGAAGGTTCATTCATATGCAGTTACAATTTGGGAAGGGGCTTAGTTCTCGTTTGTAAGAAAAAACATATACCATCAATCTTTAGTTTACAGTGAGTTTGTCAGGAGAAAGTGCAATAGCTCAGTTCATTATAGATTATTTAGTTCATTATAGAGTATTTTGTCTTCTTTGAAATTATGGCATGAAGACCATATGCATTTTGAGAGGGTCACCTGTTTCCCTCTTTGGAGCACAGGCTCATGTTCATCCATTTGAAATTTCCACCCATGTGAACAATCTCCAGAACCTTTCCGTACTGGATAAATGCTTTGTGATGGGTTTAAGTAGGGCATAAGTAGTTTAGTGTAATCTCCCCTTGACGCACCAAGTATCCACCACAAACTGATGTGTCCTTAAAGAAAGGAAGAACAGCTCCCAAATTCCCCTACTGTCTGTATTTAGGACTTTCAGCTTAGGATGTTGGGATGGAATGATTTCAGGACTGGGGACAGGGATGACTTTAAGTCCTATATAGTGACATATAATGACAGGTATTAGTATTTGTATTGCAACGTGAGAGTCAGGATCCAGACCTGGGATCTGTGAGGAGAAGAAGCCCAGTGGTGGTTCCCCATAAAACAGGAAAAGTGTCTGCAGTAATTCCTATTCAGAGGGTGGAGTCGGCCGCCCAAGGAGGAATGATGCTCAGGGAAATTTCTCTGCTCAGCAGTGACTCAGGAGTGAGTAAACCAGAGACAGGAGTAGCTCTGGCCGAGGTCATTGCCCAAGCCCCACACCCCAGCAGTGCCCTCAGGGAGGCACTGCCCCAAGCCATGGGTCCTGCTGACCCTCTGCAGTCAGGAGGGCACTTGGTGGGCTCCTTTGCTGCCGACTTGGGAACAAAGACGCTTCAAATTGGGAGGAGCAGTAGCCCATGCAACACTGATCCCCGTGTTATTAAATGATCACTTGAAACAGGTTTATTGTTTAATAGGCGGTAACCTCCCCGTGGTTTCAGACCCTGCGTTGCCATGAAGAAGCAGGAAGTCCCAGAAGTCCCGTAGTGGTTTGGGAAACGTTTCTGGCACTACGGGAGCTGTGTGCAATAGCAGCAACTTAGCCGTCCAGGAGCGAGTTGCGTAACGAGCTAGGAAGTGTGTGAGTGTGGGTGGAGGATAACTGGGGCCAGGCCCCGCTGAGCCTGCGCACAGGGCAGCACTGCTTGGCCCCGGGCATATGAAGGGTGGGTATCTATAAAAATGGTTTACTCACCCAAAGTCACACAGATGTTCTTTTCCTAGGGTACTGTTTTATTGTTGTTAACTGCTTTCTAACATGTATTTTTAAAGTTTTTTTGCTTGGAGGTTAAAGCATCTCTTCCTTTTTTGTTGCCCTTCCTTTTTTGGAAGATGTTTCTTCTTTCTGTTCATTTTTAACCAGTTTCAGTTCTCCTTCTAATTTATGCTTACCTTTCTAGCTCTTTTTAACTGGTTTAGTTGCAAGTTTTTAGCAAATAGAGTAACAAAAAATATTAGAAAAAATGAAGTGTTTTCACTCAAACGTCTTTGCATGAGCCATTTTCCTGGGTAAAGGCAGTGTCCAGAACAGTAATGTTTTAAGAGCTGGAAGGATGGTGAGTGAAATCTTGGCTATGAAGTAGTTATTTGGAAAGCTCAAGGATCAAATGTCTTATTTGTGTTAGCAAAGGAGAAATGCCATCTATTTTTTTGCAAATTACTTTCCTTTTCTGCTGTTGGCAGCTATTGATGTTCAAGCAGTAGCGGCACCTGGATAAATGCACTGGCACTGTGTTAGTTAATTCCTCCTCTGGCGATGGTTATTAGCTGTGATAATTATATCTTACTTGCAGAATATATTTTTTGGCATGTGACTAGCACTAAAACCCTGCTGTTCATATATATTACTACAAGAAAACCAGTGATTGTGAAATCTTTTTTTTTTTTTTTTAGGATTATGCTTACAACTGTACTTTAGCCAGAAGCAGAGAACACTAGTAGCAAGCTTAAAAATAGAAAGAATATTTGGGGTTTTGAAAGCAGCTAGATTCTTTCCTTTTCCTAAGCAAGCAGAGAATACCAGCTCAGTGCTCACATCTCCGTATTGCCTGGGAGCTGGATTCCGTGCTCTCCAAAGGTGCCTTCCCACCTGTGAGTCTGGGAAAAAGGAACTTGAGCCCCCCCAAAGCCCTCAGATGTTGAACATGGGCACAGCTGGTCCTGACCCCGAGACGGGCCCGTACTTACTCGTCTGAGCACAGTGGCTGTGTATGGGGGCTAGGCTGTTCCGTACGGGAGTAACAACTTCTGTGGTGGACTGGTCTAAGGACATCTGTTGAAAACGTTTACCTGTGAAATAAAGAGATAATCTATTACCACGGGAAACTGTTGTAAATAATATGGTTCACAACAGCTCTCTGCTTTACAGAAGAAAACTTCATTTAGCGTTATTCAGAAATATGAGGGGAACCTCTGACAGAAGAGGTTTCTAGGGGCTGTTGCTCTGTTCTCTTTATATTAATTTAAAAGAATAACTAGAAATTGTTCTGCTATTTATCTAATAAGACTTTTCTTTTTAATATTACCTTCATGTATATCCTTATCATTATATTCCCAGCCCCCTTCCTCCTCTGTCCTTTGGAATCCGTGCTATAGCAACTGCTCTTAGAGAGGCATGGTCTGGTAGCTAGATGGATCTACTGGATCTGAGAGGACGTCTTAAGCAATAGGAAGAAATGGAATGATACAGATTTGTTTAGGGAGCTGGATGAAATCCACTTATATGGATCAATGCATTTATGTAATCAAATATACTGATGTGTTCCTGGGCTGCACGAGATAAACCTATGGGAGAAGAGCTGTAAAAGCGTTTCTTGTAGAGGTATGAAATTAATTGTCAATTTGCCACCGGCCACACTGTTTCATGTGAAAGGAGGTAAAATGGTGCTTATGAGACAAAAAAAAGAAAAGTAACAATGAACAGTGCAGGCCTCAGCTCAGCATGGAGCACAATTCTGGCCCAAAGCCCATGGCACTTGGTGGATGTTGGATCAATCTCTTGGCTCCTGTGTATAAAGCTCATGAGCTGTGGTCTAAAGCAGGAAGGCTGCTTTTAGAAGTCAGAGATTTTCTCTTATTACAGACGAGTTGAATGTCTAATAGAAATGGACTTTGGTCTCCTTTTACTACCCTTTGTTTTAGTCTTCAACACCTCTGCAAGGTTATTGCATGGTGTGTGTAAAGGACAGTGTCTTTCATACACATTGCATCTACTGTGCAAAGCCAAATACATATATCAGTTCTAAAACAGCAGAGAATCAACTGCTGCTCCCCTTAGTACCATCTGAATTATATTGGTTTTATTGCAGTACTTGCGAACTAATGGCTTATTATGAATGCAGCATTAAGGCTTTGATGTAGGGAGGTATCTTCTCCTGAGAGGTCCCTTTGCTTCCTAACCAGGGCTCTCTGGCAGCAGAAAGCACAAAGTGTTTGCAGGGCTTTCAGGAATGCCTGGAACAGACTCCTTGTCTGCGAGTCCTGGCAGCGAGGGCAAGGATTCTCCTGCTCTTCCTTCCTATCTGCTCCACATCATATTAAAGAGGATTTTTCTTTCTCTAAGGTATCATCTTTGTCACCCCCAAGAGTGTATTTATGATGGCATTTGTTTTCGTATGAAATGGAAAGGAAGCATTTTCTTGGTTATAAAACACAGGACTTTTCTGCATTTTATTAACTGACATTTTTTACAGGTTGTTACTTGGTTTTCCTTTATGTCTAGGTATACAACCCTCCCCACCCCCCCAATATGGTGTTTTGTGGGGAAAAAAAGTAAATACTATGGTCAACGTGGCCCTGTAAATCAGACCTTCACTTTGAGAAAGAAACTGCCACGCTGATCAGCTGAAGCCGCCTCAGCCCTGCTGGGCTAGCAGCCTAGGCGAGGAGCGGGTGACAAAGCGGGGCTCCGCATGGTTAGCGGGTGGTAAGAGCTGCTGGGCCTTCCAGACAGGCCCCCCTTTACCCCGTCCCTTCCAATGTCTCCGTGTGCAGTGTTTCTCCTGTGGTAGGCCTGTGATAGAGCGTCTTGCAGAAAGGGACGACCACAAAGCTCATCACAGGAAAGGCCCCAGCCCGCGATGCCAGCGCAGCGCTGGGGCTGGCAAGGGCTCCTCTCCTCTTGCCGCACAGGCAGGAATTTGGGGCCTCCCCGGCAGAGGGCAAACCCAAGTGTTTATTGGGTTTGCCACACCAGCGATGGGAGAGCTGAGGCCTCGCTGCTACCTACAACAACCTCCCCCTTCTGAATCCGTGTCAGCTCTCACTGAGCTCAACTTTTACTTCAGGAGGTCAGAAAACAGAACAAAACCCTCCCCTAAAACCCCATCTTTATGCCAGCTGTCTTAGCAGCAGTAAGCACAAAAAAACCCTCCGACTTTAATAAAGGCATGGACATGTTAGACAGTCAAAACCGTGCCAGCTGAGAAAATAACTTGCAGAGTGACTTCTCCTCGATTACTGATACACTTTGGCCTCTCCTGGGTGTCCAGGGATCAGGAAGTTCCACTCAGCCACCATGATCCCGCAGGCGCACACGGATTTAAGCCGCACATGGAGGCATGAGGAGGGATAAGCAGCAGTTTTTATCGTGAGCGCTGCAAGACAATATCTGGGTTGTGCAATGCATTCCTGTCAGACACTCTCTGCCTCTTTGCATACTTTTATTTTACTCACTTTGCTGGCAGGCCTTTATGCCAGCTCTGGGAAGCTTTTTATTTCTGGAAAGTTTTGTTCGAGGGAGGTGATACACACAGAACTTGCCGCAGACTCAACCTTTTTTTCTGAAGTAAGTAAACTATCAGAAATAGAAGGACTTATTCTTCCTTTGCACAAAGGCAGTTCTCATTGTGACAATTAGGTTTCCTATAATTTCTATGATTTTGTTCTCATCCTTGCCTATAGGTTATTGTACCTATACTGAGCCTCTGTGCCGACCTTGGAGCACTGAGTAGATGCCCAGGGCCTATCCTGATTCCTTTGCCTGCGTGGGGCTTTTATCTTAGAAGATTCTTAGAAAACCTCCTGTCCTTCCATCCAGAATTAAGGAGGATTTAACTATACTGTATTCTAGATTCTTAAGAAAAGCCTGTTGGGGCAAGAGTGGATTAGCTTAGTGGATATCGTTTGCCCTTAGGAATGGAGCCCTGGTGGCCTGAGGGATTGCTTTGGCTTGCTTCATTCCATTCGGGATCAGGGTGGTGTGAGGGCCTACTAGCCTGTGTTTAATTTTCAGCGTGTGACTAAGCCAGGCGGAGATGAAGCTGGAGACACTGCTGTGTTGAGGTAAATTTCTGCCTAGAGGGCTGCCAGGCAGATTCATTTAGACACGGGTAAGAGTCAAACTCAGTACTAGATGCACAGTTTGCCCCAGCGTTCTGATGCTCAGCTTCATTATTGTTCCAGTGCAGCTTCCAAACCACAACGTAAAAGTATTTACTCTGCAAATTTAGCAACCTGAATTCAGCCTTGGAGAAAATACAGCCCATGAAACCCAAGAGCTTTACACTAAGCAGAGGGAAGGGGGTGACACTGGAGCCCAGAGTCAAAACCCGTCTGCAAGAGGAAAGGGGAGGGGGATGTAGAGCCCTCTAGCCCAGCACACGTGAACGGGCTCGTTTGGATCCAGAGCCCGTTCCAGGCACAGCTGCAGGTGTGAGAGCAGCACCAGCCCCAGCACACCCAGTTCCATGTTAAACTGGATGTGCAGGGCATGGCGGGAGGCTCCTGCTTCCAGGGCATGTGTGTGACCTGCAGGCACCTCCCTACCTCGCGTGGGGATGTGTTTCCTACCTACCTGCACTTCTGCTCTGAGGCCTTAGCAGCTCTACTGAGGTCTCCTGTTCCCCACACCTGAGCTCCTTGCATCAGCTGTCAGCCAATGTCCTGTTTATACATTATTTATAAATTTACTACAAGCAGGGAGAGGACGCTGAAGAGGACATTTAAAAAACAGAAATAACATGTCTCAGACTTACCTGTTTCCCTGGGTCAAACTATGCAGCTTGACACCTCAGTAAATGTTAAAGGGTATGGGACACTGAGAAGAAAGAAATTACCTGATGGAGAACTGGGAAGTGAGGGAAGGCGAGGAGGGCACAAAAGCAAGTGGTGGGATCTGTCAGAACTTAAGGCATTTATCAGTTTGTCCGAAGAAGTTCCTGCACAGACTTTGTAGGAGAGGATTTGGTGGGAATCTGTGCTCCAGGGGTCATTCAGCAAAGCCAGGCAGCTGCTTCGGGGCTCTAGCAGGCTGTGTTCGCTCCTGCTCTTGTGAGACCTGTGTGCAAGGCGGTGGCTGCCGGTGCTGCTGGAGCAGAGGCTCGAGGCCGGGCTCTGGGAGGCCGTTAGGAAAGAGCTGCCCATGGTGATTGGGGGGAGGCTCTGCGTTCGAACGGGCAGGAGTCCGTTGCACTCGGGCTGCTTCTTTCCAGAAATGAGGCCCTTCTTCGTGTCTGTGCTCCATCTTTTCAAGTCAGCAGGGGCCACGCGGTCATCTGGAAGGTCTTTGCAGTTTGGGGCCATAATGCAATCAAAAGTGGTGATGATGTCATCCACTTCCGAGGTCTCCTCTCCTGGGTGCCGGTCTCTGCTTCTGTCCTTTTGGCTGGTTTTCTGATCCTCTCTCTTCTTTTTGCAGGAGAAGATGTGGTTCAGCATGCTGAACCTGCCTTCCTTCTTGACGAGTCTGTCGTTCTGAGGGGGAAACTGATAAACTGGCTCAGATCTATTGAGAGTACAAATCAAATTCTGAGGTCATTATTTACCAAATAATGGAACAAATATTGTCTGCTTCAGCCCACAAAATTAGGTGATTACTATTCTGATACATTTGCAGGGGTGATTCAAGCAGGCACAAAGTCAGGACTCTGCATTTATTATTAACAAAAAATGTGAAAATGGCCACATGTGACTTTTTCTTCTTATGAGGTCAATGCCTTTAACTCATCTTACAGTGCAGGCTCAGTGCAGCTATCAGGAAAAAAATAATAAGTCTTTTCTGGCTTCGGCATCTGCCATCTGCAGAAACATTATTTCTAATGGTGAGGCAGGAGCCAATAATAACAAGAAGAGCATGCTGGGATCTTTAAAACCACTTGGTCTTTGTATTATGTCATATTTGGAAAATGGTATTTCCAACAACACAGGCATCGCTAACCCTGTGATAGGCAATGCTCAGCCCAGGGAAGTTCCTGCCTTCTCCTTTTTCTTGCCTCACCTCTTTTTCCTTCTACAGTACCCTTAGGATGTATTTTGGAGGTCACTGACCCATGTAGTGAGCAGGCTGGCAGAATTTCAGAAGACTCATCAAGATAATTACCTAAAGTGGTGCTGCTGCTGCTGCAGGTGTTGGATGAAACCTTTGACTAGTAATCAACATCTCAGAGCTACTTGGACAGGCCAAGTGCAGCAGCAGGAGGAAGAGGAGGAAAGGTAACACTGGCCATAGCTCATCATTTGTGACACAGGAAATAACACTGACTGCTGACTGGAATGGAGGGGGAAGCAAAGAAATCACAAGGAAATGTGATAATAAAAAGTCGTCTTAAAGGCATGATTATTTACCAGAACTGGAGTATAGAAATTAATAGGGACCACTGAGAAGTCAGAAATACCAAGAGAAAGTAATAAGCAGTGGTATTTTTTTTAACAGAAAAGATGTGGAATAAAGAGGTGGCAATCAAGAGAACTGAAGGTGTGTAGGAAAATATCCCCAAATCTTTACCCTGAGGATGAGAGCACGAGAAATGTAAGTGTGATCAATTTATATTAGAGATGGTGAAATGGCTTTTGTGTTTGGTCAAACCCTCTGTCTGATCACACGAACACACGACTAGTGTGTGGGGACTGCAAAAAAGGGGAGAGCGTGTATCTGAGGTCTGCGATTGTCCTGTAAGAGGCATTTGGTGCACCCAAGTGAGAGAGCACCAGCTCTACCTGCATCTTCTTGATTCAGACCCCTTCACTGAGAGGGCGGCAGGTGAGCTCTGGCAGCAGCAGCGAGTCCTTCAGGAGATGACTAATTCAACACAGCTCTTTGGTGGAAGCTTCGAGCTGAGCACTGCGTAACACTGAAAAGGCGTCACCGAGAGCTCAGGCACTCCAGTGGCACAGAAAAGCAGGGCCTTTCTTTCCTGAGTCAGGGCCAGCACGTGAGCAAGGTGTGACCTTGCGGGCTGTTCCTACCTGTTCTCCTGGGAGAGCAGCTTGATGCACGCTGTGTGCCCGCAGTACACGGCGTAGGAGAGGGGGGTGTTCTCGTTGATGTCCCGCGGGCTGCTCTCTATGCCCAGCTCCAGCAGTGTCTGCACACAGTCGGCTTTCCCCGCGGCTGCAGCCCAGTGCAGAGGTGTCCTGGGGAAAAAGGGGAATGTCATTAATGGGCATCAATAATTTTCCTATTGGAAACATTAGTGACACAATGCAGTGGGCTCCTCTGCTGCTTATCCAGCATTCTCAACATCGATTTTAAGGAATTCTGCAGCCACTTGTCCTGCTCTTAGGTCACTCCCAATAGTTCCCACTATTGGGAACCACTGGGGAGGAAGCTCAGAGATTGACATCTATCTGTGTGCATCTGTTTAGCTGTAGTGAAGCATCCAGCTTCAAAACTGTAATACTTTGCTCTTATATCACTGCTTGCTTTTTTTTTTTTTTTAACGTAAAAAGTCTGTGAAGCACAGAAAGTAACATGATGAAAACTGCAAGAATAAAGAATAAATGTAACTTTTCTCAGCCTGTCCCTTGCAATCTAAGTGATTTTAAGATTGGTGCAGTTGGAAGGATAATTGAATGAAAATCTCTAGTGTATTTATAGTGAGCAGTTCTTTTTCTTTCCTCAAGTACGATCCCTCTATGGAAATAACTGAGAATATGTAATAGAAGGTCATGTCTTTATTGAATTCTGCAGTGTAGTTGGACTCCTTTCTCTCTTATGATAAAAACAGCCTTCTCTACTACTTTTTACTGATGTTCAGACTTCTCCAGAACCCTGTTGATTTTATTTCGGTTCCATTTTATTGGTCTTCTCCATGAAGAATGCTATTACTTTAATTACCTGAAGATCCAAGCCAAGAAAACCTTGGCTTTTGCTCCGCTGAGCAGGCTACATGAGACAATTTTGATGAAAGCATCAGAACTGCAAGTCAATTCATTCTATTTTCATGAAACTTAGGAGCAAAATTCCAAGGGAGACTGGTACGGCATGTAGGGATTTCATCCTGGAAGGCACTAGGTACCCTGTGAGAATGGAAGATGAGGTTCTCCGGGGCTTTAGAAATATTGCATTAACACTTCAGTTGTAATAAGGGAATTTTACAGTTTGTTGAATGCAAACGGCAGCAGGATCCCAGCCTCAAGCTGTAGGATCCTGTCCTATTGTTTTGAAAAGAATTATATATGTTTTGCTGGAACCAAGTTCAAGGGGCCATGAGGTCCTTTCCCACATAATTTTATCACTTGCTACCAGGAACACGAAGCTCAATAACCTCCTGAGGAGTCAGTTAGCGTGCCAGACGTGACGCAGGTGAGATGGGCTGCTCTGCAGGGTGGCCGAGCCAGCCCGGTTCCCTGCGGGTGTGTGCGGTGCGTTAACTAGGTCACGGCTTCTGCAACAGGAAACGCGACTCTAGAATCAGCAGAGCTCCTCTGAGAGCTGGTCTGCGAGCTGAGAGCTCGTCTCAGCTCACCAGAAGGGAAGGAGCAGTTGCAGAGAGGGCCTGTGGTTACCTGTCATCCACATCGAGGGCCTGCAGGTTGCACTCGGGCACTTTGGCCAGCGCACGGATAATGTCGCTGTAGCCCGCAGCAGCAGCAATGTGCAGACATGTTTTGCCATTCTCATCGTCGTAGTTTATTATCGAGGGGCCCTGGTAGTGGTCCAGGATGATGGAGCACAGGATCCTGTTGCCACTCTGAGGAGAAGTTCATAGAAGAGCATTTTACAATGGGGCTCACATCAAGCTGCGTTCTGTCTGCAAGAAAAGACTAAATGCAAGAAGGGTATTTTGTTCTGTCTAAACCCAGCTCCCCTGATATGAAAGCCAAAGGCTTCCTGTCTCCTGCTGGGAATGAGGCCTTTATGATTTTCCTAGAACTCTCTGAACATTGGAGAAAAAATAAATATTTCCAAAAGTTAAAGAGTGTAAATTACTCAACAGCCTTCTCAGAAATAGCTTTATGTTTTTCCTCTGTTTTGCTAAGCCAGAGTCCAGAAAGATATGGCCCTATATTTTCTCACCGAAACACAGGATTGGAAGAGAACTCAAAAGACCAAGCCACTTCTGTAAGTCTTTCCAAGTGTACCTAGAAAAGCCATGTCAAATATTTGCTTTAGTGGTTCTTAATTTTTTTTCATCTAGCTTGCTCCAGTGCTTCAGTGTCTTAATAGAAGGTCTACGCTGTTCTCTAACCTTCAACTGAAGCTGAATATTTCATATCTTATCTCAGTGTGAACAGAGAAAAAAAGCAAATATGATTCTAGATATTCTTTTTCATCTAACAATATAGAAACATAAACCTGAAAGGTCTTTCTAGGTCTTCAGATCTTCAGATTCAGTCTCTGCAGTCAGTGGCATGAATGTCGTATTATCTCTTTCATGAAAACATTGTGTCCATTGAAGGTAGTTTTGTTATTATTTTTCTGGTTTTGTTTTTCCCATTTTTCTGGTTTTGTTTTTCCTATTACTCCCACTGGAAAGCAATTCAAGAACTAGTTTGCCTTGTAAAATATGCTCTATATTTCTCTGATCTACCTACTAACTTTTTCCTATTATGTTTATTATGTTTATCCTTGGAGAGGGATGATTAAAATTGTACATACTGATACAGACACATTTTTGCCATATCTTTGTACACGACACAAACTCTTCCATATTCCTTTTAGGAATAACCTTTGGGGTTGTCACACAAGAGTGTTTGCCTTGCATCCCATTAGAAGTTCCTGGTTGTTTTGGATAACCTGTCACAGGAGATACTTCTGTAGTCATTTCCAAAAGTGGAGTTTCTAGTTTCTTTGTTATTAGTACCAAGATGAATGAGTTAAGCATTTTATGCTGTTCAATTTTGTCCTGTTTGTGTTACTCCAGGTTTTTAACTTGATCCAAACTTTCCCGTGTCATATCCCAATCCTCTTCTCTTAATACCACCTTGCTTATTGTCATTGGCAGATTTTATCAGAAAACACTTGCATTTTCTATCAAGTTGTTATTAAAAAATAAGCATGGATTTCAAGCCCTATCCATGAAGGTATTTTCTTCCCAGCCTCTGTTCATTGATAATCACTACTCTCCACTTCTTAATCTCTGAGATCCAGCTTCCTTTCCTTCTCATTACTTTTTCCTTATATTTTTAAGATGTCTACCTATTTCAAATAGATCTTTTAAATTAAGTTATCCAGGGTAGGTATATCTCAAGTCTCTTCTATACATGCTTTCCCTTCTCTTGGATTATGGATTCTTGCTAATTTTACCAGCACTGATTGAAGACATTTCAGACCTTTCCAAATAAAAGCTCTCAGTTCAGGCGACTTCAGTGATGAACTCTCTTAATTTTATCAAAAATTCTCCCTTTGAAAGCAAGCCCTTTTTTTTTCTTCTTTTTTGGACTTTATTTACTCACCAATTGAGTTTAGAATCTACTCATGATTGTACCATCCAAATGTACTTTCTATGACAAGACATTGTGTAATATCCTCTGTAAGTAACCTTAGATGTCTGAATTTATGATGAAAAAGATGTTGCTCTTCATGCTAGCAGTACCTGGGCCTTAGAAATAAAGCATTTCTTTTTCTCCACCCTCTTTGTAAAAAGTTTAAGCCCTCTGTTCTTCATTACACATTTTTTTACTCACATCAGAGAAACAGTGGTCACATTCAGGGCTAACTAAATTTAGAAGTCTATTGTATACTTCTAGTGCTATCATAATAAAACATATATTGCCATCCAAATCACTTTTGTTGCCAAAAAGAATTATTAATACGAGGTATTTTATGGATCGAAACAACCTATTGCAAGATACACATGATGCTACCATGTCTTTTATTTTCATCGGTGAAAACCAGTATAGATTTATTAATACTCATACTCTAATGGCACTACTACACCTCTAACTTTTTATTATCCTTGTAAGCCCAAATTTTGTATCCTGCACCTAAAGTTTCTGCCCCTCAATAAACTTGCACAACCCCTACCATTTGCATAAGAACTTTTCCACCGTTCTTACTGACATTTCTTTATATATTTACAGACTGTTCTGTCCCACAAATCTTCCATTTTCTAGACTAAACAAACCATTCAACCTCTCCTCATAGGTCAGATTTTTCAAGCCACTTCTGGGTGCCTTTGGCTTCTTTCCAGTTTGTCTGCATCCTAGTTCAACCATGGCAGCCCAAACGGGACTTAATTATCCAGCTGAGGCTTCCCTCCTGCCATTGAAAACGAAATAACTACTTGCTGTATGCCACTTCTGTTAATGCAACCCACAATGGTGTTTTGATGTTTGCTTTGCAGCAGAACCATAATTTAAACTCCTACTCACTGTGTAACTCACTAAGTCCTCTCTTCTGTCATGTAACACTTTTGATGGTTCTGTTCTGAGAGTTACTTTACTAAGTACAGTTCATTCTACAACTTATCAAGATCACTCTGCATTGCATCTTCTCTCAAGTGCTGGGCACCTCTCTGCTTTCTTAGCAGAGGGTTGTATACATGTGTTCTGTAGCTCAGCACTTCACTAAGGAACAAATAAATTCTCAAGGTATATCCCTGGTCAGGTGTTCATGAGATGTCCACCTCTGAGGAGTATTTAAACGCTCCTCCATGTTGCTGATAGTGGATATATGATGTATGACATAAGTCCACAGCTGGTCTTGATCATCTAGCCCCTCCTAGTCCATTCCCAATGTGAGACCTCTCTTTACACGGCACAACTGACTTATTGACATTCAAAAGCTTTCTGTCCAATAATTTCCTATATGAGGGAGCAGTAATTGTGTCAAAGATGGCTGTTAGATTATGTCCCATTCTATTTGTTAAATACACTTTTCCTGAATAATCAATGGAGACTTTCTGATATTTTGAAGCTTCTACCGACAGAGATCTCTGACTAACCTCTGTGTGGCTTTCCATCTCTCTCTTCCTAGGGATGTCTTCTCATCTTTATACTCATATTGGCTCTTTAGGTTGCACACAAAATTCTCTTGAAATGCCTACATTGCCTTATTCTGAGATTGATAGCTTGAGGTCAACAAAAGTCTTCCTGCGTAAATTTACGATGAACCCACAAAACTATTGTTAGAACAGCATGTTCAATGGTAAACGTACCATAGGAAAATAGCTTGTTTTTGCAGCCTCTGCTATATGTATCCTTACATTTCATCTCCCACCACTGTTTTTTCTTTCAAATTCTTTTCAGCAACTTTCTCAGACATTATTAGATATTTTGGGTTTGTGTTTCTGTGTCATTCTGGAGTGTTTTGCCCCATGCTCACCTCTGGTTTCTTTAGACTTTCGTCCTATCTTTCAGTGAGTTGTTCTTTCTTAGGTCACTCTTATCAGTTAAACGTGCTTCATGAAGTAGTGTCCTAAAACCTTGACTGTGGAGCCACTGGCCAGACAGTTAAACTCTTATTGTGCTTTACACAAGCTTTGTCTGAGAAAAAATGTGTGATCTGTGGGCAGTGGCTAATAACATGGGGATGATTAGCTCTCATTTTTACTTGCCTAAAACCCCATTGCTTTACTTGGTTAATATAAGGTTCAACTTCTGATAGTCCCATCCCAGTGCTTACAAAATAAGAAAATATTCCGTCAAGAAGTATCCACCACATTGAATACCATGTGGTAAATCTTGCATATTTGGGCTGCTCTTTTAGTTTCTGACATTTTTTTCACCTACACCTGCTCAGTTTATCCTCATGTTTACTGTAGCTGATCTCATAATTCCACCCTTGAGTACGTCCACCTGGTATATAGAGATGGAATTTTCTTTCCGTTGTGTTCATTGTCACTTAGCTAAGAGCCTGCCACAACATGGCATTTTATTTGGCCAGGGCTTCCAAGGGTTAATTTTTCCCCACCTCAGAATATTCTGGTGAAGTGGATATTGCAGTGCCAAAGAGAAAGAACATGCATATGTCAGGGAGTCTGCTAGCTTGGCTTGTGGCTACCAGTAATGCAGCAATGGGAGGGAGAGAGAGGCAAGTTATGGACCACTTAACTACTTTCAGGAAACCCTGACAAAGTATTTTTCCTCCCAGCGAATGCCTCTGGAGATTATGTGGTTAGATTGTATTAGTTCCTCTCTATTTTCTGTCTCTTCTCATCAGTGTGCAGCTCAAAGTCTTCCCATACCTACAGTCAGCTTTGTTGCATGGAAATTCCCCACTACAGCTCTTCATATTGCTCCTTATCAATGTCAATTCACCTTGGGGCTGTTTGTGTTCCCTATTCTCCCTCCTTCCCTCCTATTTCCATTCTATACCTGTGAATCCCAAACTTTGACTTTCTCTTTGATGCTCTTCTGCTCTCACAGCCTCAATGACTTGCCATTTTGGCCATCATCTCACTGCTCTCTGCAGCAACAAGCAAATACCGTTTCCACTGCGCTACTCTGGGGTCCAACTTTCTAACTTACTTACTTTTACTTTCATAAAGAAACATCATAAATGAGTATGTATTTAATAAAATTGCACCAGTACCTCTGCCTTCCTCCTGGAACCAATATATCTGCACCCCTGGGTGATACTTCAGTTGTTCATTACAAGCTATCAAGTGTTCCAACCCTTGTATCTTTTCTCTCATCCTTTGCAAACTTTTCCTGGTCACCTACATTTCTTTTCAGGCTCATATTGCATAGATTTTATAGCATTATAGTAGATTTATAGCATAGTTTATCTATGCTATAAATTTAATAATAATATTTAATTAAAATTTAATAAAATTTTGATTGTTTTACCAAAAGGGACCCTGGAGAAGAAAAGAAAGCTGCTTTTCTCCTTCACTGAGATAAAGAAACATGAGCAATTTCACGTATTTATAGAGTAACCTGTAACAAAATTTGAATAAAAAATTTGTGGAGTATTTTCCTTTTCCAACTCCAGTTAAGCTTACTACATTGGCAAATACACCTCTTTCAAAGACACCTTTTGTTTCTTTTTGCATTTCAGTATTTACTGAGTAGCAAAGCTCTTGCACAGACTTTTGCCATATGGCTCTTTTGGTTGGGGTGTGCAAAGTTGTGATCCTTGACTCACAGCTTTGCTGGCAGAAGCCCTGCGTTCAGTTACAGCAGTACTGGCAGAACCAAGCTCTTCCCTCAGCCCTTTTTCTTTCTTTTTGGGATTGATTTCACCAAAGTTGGACTGTCCTGGTAGTCATGCTCAGAGCACTAGGCCTGTGCATTTTATCATTACCTGTATTGTAGCAGGAATTCAGAATTTCATTATAGAATTACAGCAAGACAAACTTAATGTTGCACTAACAGTGAGGAAAGGTCTGTTTGGAATCAGGTATTAAGACCACGTCAAAGCATCACCTCACTGTCTCAGTGTAGGTGACATCCCTGTGAAGGGATTCTCTCTCCCTCAGCTGAGCAGAAGTTGTGTGTGCTCTTTTCAACCTGGAGAATGCGACAGTTGAACCCAGGGACATAATAGACTAGAGAAGGCTCCTGAGCACGAGAACACGTTCACTCCTTCTCTGCTTTTGCCCCATGCTCTGCCTTCTCGTTGGCTGTGGTGGCTGCAGAGAAAAAAAATGGTTGATCCTGGTGGTTTCTCTGCACTTGGAGGAAAGGAGAGCTAGGCCTCGTGCTGGGCACAGGAATGATCCTTAACGCCATCCCCAGCTTTCGTTCTGCCAGTGCAGCTTCGCCAGAAGTTGCCTGGACACAGCCCAGGCGCTTCCCAGGGTGTGTTTGTGATGGCAAACCAGTATAAAGTAACAAGCACTCTACTGACGCCACTCTAGTTACACTGGTGGGCCTCAGCCAGCTCACAGAGGAGCTCATTTGTCTTCTCCCAACCTTTCTGCTTCAGCCTCAGCACCCGTGGAGACAGTGTCTCTCACAGATGCCCAGTGTCCTGGTTTGGCTTGACTTTTTGGTACTCTTGGAAAGGGAACATGTTGTTGTTGTACAAGGTACTTTGTCCTGAGCTCCTCAGAGCACTGCCTGCCATTAGTGTGACTAGGAGACATGGCTTTTCCAAAAGATTTACTGTCTCCCCAACCACTGTGGTGTTTGGAAAAAGCTACCAAAGAGGAACAGAGCCATGGAGGCAGATCTCTGCAGCCAACGTCCGTCCCTCTTACCTTGTCTTCGCTCAGACAAAAGAACTACATGAAATACCGGCCAAGTCTCTTTGAGAATTTATTTTTCCTTGGGCCCTTCTATAATAAATCAATATAATTTACTTTGTACTATGGGTAGGACTGAAATTACTTGGCAGCTTTTCCCAGTAGTATGCTCCTATGAGGACTTGATTTCTGTGAATGAGCAGCTGATGTGGTTTGAAAAAGGGATCATCTTTTATTTTGCAATAGAAGAAGGATTTATTCCTTACCACTGTGAGAAATGGAAACATTTATCTCCTGCTGCCTCCTGTACAACGTATAGGAGATTAGGACATTTATAGACAGGCAAGAGGTGTTATAGATGCATATTGCTCATGTTCTGGCACTCAATTACAGTGCTGCACATAGACTGGGCTGGGAAGAGGTCTGGCAATTATCCTGTAATTATCTATGGGTTTTTGCTAGACAAATTCCTGCTGAGCTCCATGAAAGTTGTGCAGTTCATTTATGTGCAAATTTGATTGACAGGAATGCTTACAGTGTCAATGGCATGTTCATACCTGAAGGACTTCTGTTCAACAGTCAGTTATTTCAGGCAAGGGCAGCTTTTCCTGACAATCTGATTGTACTGATCAGTTGGGAAAACAATATTGTGCACTTCTACACAATAAACAAGCCATGATGGGGGCTTTGGCTTATAAACTGACATATATGGAAATGCAAAAATAGGATATGGCCAGACTAGCCTGAGAATGTGCTCAGAGTGACCCATGCAGGGACATCAGGGCCCTGCTTCCCTGGCTTTCCCTGTGGGGCCAGCTGTGCATTTCTAGGTCCCCAGCAGCAACTAAAGGATAGTTCCTAGAAATCCTGCCCTTCAGTGTGGTCTCCCTCCAGGTACTTACAAAGGGCTGCCAAGCCTTGTCAGACAAACACAAATGAGAAATTAGTGATACCTTTCTTTTACAATATGTGTTAAGATGTGTAGGTAGTTCTGCTTGGGAATGGGGGAATGAAATAATATCACGATAGCTACAGAGAAAATGTTCCAAGTTGGTAACTTCTTACAACTTTGGACTGTGAATCAAACTATATAAAAAAACCCATGAGTACAGGACCAAATAGTAGAATGTTATTCTTTAACATTCTCTTTACCCCTAGAGGCTTTTATTTTTTCACCTTACAAAAATGATGGCTAGAAATCTTGGTTTGATTGTATATTTTTCAAGTGAAAGCTGATATTTTTACATAATCATATGTCTTTGGGAGCCAAAGTCTTAAAAAGACAAAGAAACTTCTGGTAAAAATCATGACAAATGGCAAGATAATGCAAGAAGTTTTCAAATTTTTTCCAGACTATTTCTAACTTACTAATACTACTATAATTATACACTACTATATAATATCCTAGTATATATAATAACATAGCATGAGCTATATTATACCAGGAATTCAACAGTACCGTTATCTTTAGAAAAGCTTTTAATTTAGTTCCTGTAACAGCTTTTAGCACAACAATATAAAACTGTGTTGCTGGTTGGAATGAAAGGTGAGAAATACATCCTGGGGCACTCCTAGTGTAACTCTGTCTGTGCAAATTCATAAAAGCACTTCATGGATGCAAAATTTGACATGAGACCTTCCCACTTGAAGGATTAAGCTGCACTAAGGGTGTGAATTCAAGCAGTTCATGCTGCAGAAAGGCTGCGCTTTTCTACAGAGCAGACCTCAGTGTGAGCAAAGTCCACCCAAAAGCTCCATGACTGGAACTTCAGCATTTGTCTAATGGGAAACCAAAATCCAAACCTGTGCTTAAAACAGCCAGTGTAGAGCAATTATTTCATATGAAACACTCATTCGATTCTGGTTTCAAATGCTGAGTGATGGTGTTTCTGCCCAACATGCATAAATGCCTCTTTTCTGCAACTTCTGAAACAAGTTTCTGTGCTGCTCCTCATGTTCCCTCATTGCATTTTTAAAAACTTAAATTAAACACAAGGCTCTATTCAGCTAAAGAACCCCCCCTGCAGCTGCTAACTGTCTGAGCTCTGGGAGCCTCTTGTGCTCTGCAGATATTAATACAATTCTTGAAGGAAAAATATCTCCTCTCCAGCAGCGAAGGGGACTTTATGAGACATTCTCTGGCACGGTCCCTTCACCAAGCACAGCTCGACTTCCATCCTTTGGACTGCTGGGCAAAATACCATTCCTCAGTGAGGGAAGGCCACTGAGTGCATTAAACAGGAGGGTATGAAAGTAAGGATCCCACCAAGCAGAGCTGCTACTGGTTGCCCATAGAATCTAGTTCTACTGGGCCTAGTAGGGCAGAAGAGGGTAAAGGCAGAAGAGATTTCTTCTTGGCCAAGCTTAACCAGGACAAATTCAAAACAGGTCTATTCCATGCTCTGATATTTGAACTAACCTTTTTTGATATAGAATATGGAAAAATATGTGAGTGGAAGGAGCAATTTAGAAGGGTTCACAGCAAGACTCTCTCAAGCAAAACGAAATAAAATAAAATAAAGGTCATTCTGTATATATTTCCTGTTGTTTTCTAGGAGCAGCTGCAAGTCTCACCAACAGATTAGTGGATGAGGGGATCTCTGAGGCTCCTGATGTGGAGAGGGTCTTACTATGACTTTAGGTTGGAGGAACTGGTTGTTCCCAGAGAGATAATCCAGACCTCTGCCTAACTTGTCTGAGCCTTAGTTTCAGAGATTTCCCTTTCAATCTCCTGCAAGGGATGCAGTCCAAAGTCAAACTGATTGGGAATAAGGAACTATAAAACAGTGTTGAAATAACTCAGTTATATA
>JAVCKT010010915.1:3946-18606 GCA_032273925.1 Rhynchotus rufescens
TGCCTGGAAGTCACCCCATCCAGGCAAGACACCGAACGCTGCCGAACGGCACCACTGATTTGGCAAGAGTGAAGAAAACTGACAGTCCTTGGCAGTTTCTCAGCCTGCTCCATCACAGGCAGGATTTATTGTTGCTGGGATACTGTCGCTGGGACATTTCCTGGGCATTTTGCTTTCCTTACCTTTTACTCTTCAAAGCGACACATATTCCTCTTCTTCTACCTAATTCCTTCATTGCTATTCCATCCATTGCTTACACCTTTACAGTTTCTCCAATTGCCTTCATCTGATTTTGCTGCCTTATTTTCTGCCAGGGACTTCAAATCCTACTTAGCTGCATGTTTCTTTTTTTTTTCTGTAATAAAAAATATAAACCTATAAAGGTTGAAGCATAACTCTTCTGCTCAAGAAAACAGACTCTGCAAGACATCCCGGACCCTGCAAGAATCACTGGTTGTGCTTGGAGAAAACTTGTGAGGAGGATGTCAAGGACAGGGGGCAGAAGCTCTTAAAACACAAAATGGCCATTTTCACCTTCTCTGCACTTCTGTCAACCATGTTTGCTTTTACTTCACTTTATTGATAATGTATCGACATGGTACAAAATGCATATAGAGACTTAGCAATGTCCGAAGGCAGGTATTTGCCATTGCAGGGGATTAAGGAAAAGGAAAGTGACTCATCTAACTATCATCCTTGAGAGAATGAACAACATACTTGTTGCAGTGACCTTCAATTTTTCCTGAACTATTTAAAAGATCAACATTAAAATGAATAGATTTCCATAACCCCATTAAGGAACTGTTTTAGGATAGGGGGAAAAATTAAAAGCTGTTCCTTGATGTCTTGAGTTCCTTCCTAGGGACATTGCTCAAGTGCTAGCAATGCTATTTATGGACAAGAGGAGACCTGAGGGATGCCACGCAGCACAGCATTTGCACGTTGTTCTTATTTCCCAAACCCGCCAGTTTTTGTTGTCTCAGTTCAACAGCTCTTCTTTAACAGAGCGCGGGCAGAATCTCTCATTTCTTGGATGGTTGGTCAGGACTTACTGTTCAGCAGATGTGCATAATAAGCACGTTTCTTCAGCACAGGATAAATGTGCTCCCTCGCAGGCATCTGCTTTCAGTGCTGAGCTGCAGGAGCCTGTTGGGAGAAGGGAGGCACAGAAACTCAGGCGACTTGCTCGTTTCTTCTGTTTCCTTTGGCAAGAAGCTGGGTGTTAATTTAAAAACAAAGTATTGGCTTTTTATGGGTGTGTGGGCTGGCAACCTTATGTTTGCAAAGCCATGCGAGGCTGCAGGCTTTCTTTTCTTCTTCCTTTTTTTATATAATCCTGAAAGCTCCATTCTCTGCACAAAGTTCTCAGCATTCTCCATTTTCCTCAATATAAATGTTGTGCGTAAGTCCTGAATTATTGATCCACCCCAAATTCAGCTCCTGTTGGGAGGAACTTAGATCCTGGCATGTGTGTGTATGGGGGCACGTTTCTTTCTCAGCACATCCTGCTCCGTTAGTGGGAGAAGAGCCTGGGAAGTCACTGGGCAGAGCAGGCGAGCCCCTAAGAACTGCCTGGCCCTCACAGTTATATTTTTGCATGTTGTGATTTCCTCATTAACAGTCTCTCCCCTTTGAAGACTTCTACAGACAAATTGCCTTTTTTTTTTTTTTTTTTGGTTCTTTCTGTGACAGCAGCAAAATTATTTTTCCCATTTCTTTCAAACAAAGGCTCCTTTTATGTTCTAAGGAACAATGGGGAAAAAATAGAACAATAAAATAAAACACACCAAGTTACCCCCTGCCCAGATCAGAGGGAAATTTCTTATCTTTGACACCTGCTGGCAATTAATCCCTGGCATGATGGAATTTGCAATTAGGAGCCCTCCTGTGATGCAGCTCCCGTGTGCAATCCCAGCGGGCTGGGAACGCTGCCCCAGTCACGGGAATTGCATCCATGTCTCCTGCAAGGAGGAAAGCCAACCTCATACAGACTCCTAATGCACCATCTCCATACAGAATCTAGGGGAAAAACGCTGAGCAAACCTCCGAAGCACATGGGAAGGAGGAGCAAGACACGGAGCTGCTGTAGACATGAATGCTGGATGTGGGAGCATTTGAAAGCCACCTAGTACTTTAAAAAAACATTGTTTTATGAAGTATTTCAAAGGAATTTTGGTGCTATTATTTATTGTTTTACAATTAAAACCTATAAATTTTAACTCTGAAATTTAGTAATTATAGGAATTTGCTGCAAAAGTCAATCAATAAAACAAAAAGCTATTAAAATGCTCTTTCATCTCTCATTTATTTCATATATTTCTCAGTTTTTTTTTCTAAGTGTCAGGAGTAATATTATTTCAAACAATCAAGAAGCACAATAACTTCTTGACTCCCCTCCATTAATGCCCTGCTATATTTCTTGGTGATTTCTAGAGAGCCTTAAGTAAACTTGCTGGGTTACTAATTACAATGATGAACAGAGACCCACGTTTCATGGAAATTGCAATTTCTTCAAGCAATATCTCCATGACTGCCTGTCTGCAGCTCTTTGCTGTTCTTGCCCTAGGTGTGTAAGACTCGGGAAAGGGGCTTCACGTGGAAGGGATGTAGAAGCAACGCGCCCTGCACCACTCATCATCACAGCAAATTTCCTACCACCCTTTTCTCAGGGCAAGTTTCCTTTTCTCCTCTCAGTTACACTTCATTTGTTTTTATCACAAAAGTTAATTTGGAGCAGTTGCTCCACAGATAGGTTAAAGGTTTCAAACCAGAGAAGACTAAACAATTAATGGTGCTAAATATAAAATTAACCCGCACTGCAGGGCGGACACGGGAGCCGATCATGTTGGGAAGGTAGAATTTCCTAGAGACAGAACAGACCATCACTCACCTGTGCCACACTCCAACATCCAGGAGAAGCTGCCAGTATGAAATGTTTTATATAGGCCATGTCGCTTTCAAAAGTGGGTCCAAAATTGGGTTAGTAAGTCAATATTTACACACAAAATGATATGGCCTGGTTTTCTGAAGTGCTGAGTACCCATCTCAGGCGCTCCCTTATGGAGCATGGAACTTTATTTTAGGCTCTTTATTTTATAAAAAGATTAATTGTAATAGATAGTTCTAGTTACCATATAATTAATTCCAAGTTATATAAGCCATTCATGAATAAGCATTATTTTCCATATATTAAGCTCACAAAGACAGGTTTCAGGACTGAATTGCTGTTGAGCGAGGTAGGCCTCAGAAATTATCAATTAATGCTCCTTGACATTTCATAAGTATGTTAATTTATATTAAACCCACTGCCACTAACTTTGCATAACAGAACTTAGAGCCCTGCTCATAAACTAGAAAGACGCATGCAGCTCAGGAGTATTGAGGCTGCTTTTCATCATCTTTTTTGACATAATGCACATTGTATATGCAATGCAGTAAAGATAAATACATATATAAAGCATGCAATTACCTCTGCTTGCACAGAGCATCATATTTATGACCATGTGAGGCTTAGCATAATTCATTTACTGGAGGTGCTAGAGTATATACGTCATTGTAAGGCCAATAATAGGTTATGAGAAGCAGTAACCATGTCCTGCTACACTCAGCTAAGGCAGTGAAAGCTGGTGTGCAGGATTCCCAGCGGATGCTTGAAGGAAAAGGCTGTAGGCCAGAGCTGGAGCTGCTTGTGCTCAGCTGCAACTCCTGCCCCAGTTCTGCAGACAACAGCAGGGCATCCTCAACTTGCACTTCCCAGCCAAGGCAAAGAGAGGGTTAAATCTGGCTTGGGGAAGAAACATGTTGTTTCTTTGGAAAGCATCTGCCTCCCATGTCAAGTGGCTGCTTGGAATGGACCATCAAAGGGCACGTTTTTGCAAGGAGCTGGCACAAATACTAGGGTAAATACCTAACGATGAGCCAGCGGCTCTGGCAGGGGAGATGCTAGTGCCAATGCTGAGCTCGTGGTTAGTCCTGGGCCAAATGTGCTGCTTTTGTTCAGGCTCAGCTGCCCACCACGGGCTCAAGAGCAGCCAAACTCAATACAAATTTGAGCAGAGCTATTTCAGCGCAACACAAATGAGTGCAGGGAACCGCAGGGGATGCAGCCCCCTGCGTGGCCATGCGGCTCAGCACAGTCCCAGCTCGGGGTGCTTCTTATCACTGTCAATGAGCCACACCTGCTCTTCCAAAGGAAGGAATGAGCTATCTGGAGGCCTGCAGATAAGCAGGAAGAAGCAGCAATGACATGGAGCCTCTCCAGCCATGCAAATGCCAGCTCCTGACTGCTTCCCTGGATCCTGAGGCTTCACAGAGAAGACTGGTTGGTATCACTAGGTTGGAGGCAGGGCTGTCTCCGTGGTTCTTTCCACTTGGATGGGGTGGACATCCCTGGGGATGTCCTTGGAGACAGAGGAGGCAGTGGGATCTCAACCTGCCTTTCCCAAATTGTTGCAGTGCTGCAGCTTGAAATGCACTTTCCAGCCTCACAAACCTCTGATTAATGACAGAGAATTGTCCCCTCAAATACTTTGCCCATTGAAATTACCACAAATACTGTTACATTACATATGACTAATCAGGGACAATTAAGGCCTAATTATCATCTCTCCGCGGCACTCGCTGCAATTACTCCCCCAGCCCAGGCAAGCAGCACAGAATGGACTAACCTGCCGTTCTGATCCAGCGTCATTCCATGCTTAACCTAATCAGCTCGAAACGGGGGAAGCAAGAGAGAATCGAGTTCAGTCAACCACCATGCAAGCGCCTCAGGGTGAGTTCAGGCAAGTACAGAAGCATGTACCCATTTCTCTTTGAAATAGCACAATATAGTCTCTTTTTCATAATTAAAAAGTTAAGTACTTGCTTAAATCTTGCAGTGAAGAGCAGAACCACCCAACCTTCTACATGAGCCAACTAGTGAAAGGAGAGCCCTACCATGCTCCCACCATGGACTCCAGACAATCCACCTAGTATGGGACTCTCGAGATTGCTGTTTGCTGCTCAACTGCAGAAAATGGCAGAGTAAAGAGCCCTGTGCAGTGCAGAAGCCCTGAAGACAGAGCCAGACTTTTACTCTGCTTCAAATGCTTGGAGAAAAATGTATGTAACATGGGAGGAGGAGGAGAGGACAATCCATCCCTTCTGGGAGAGCATGGAGAAGACAGAAGTAAAAACGGAACAAGCTTCTGGTGCCATCTGCAATTAAAAGGAACTTGAAAGAGTTTCTAATTTAGTGATATCATTAATTTCTCCATCTTCCTCCTCCCTCCTCTGCAGTTGAGAAGAGTCCTTTTCAATTGCTTATTGACTATGTGATGAAAGATGGTGCTCAAGGGACTCTAAGAAAAGGAAAGTTTGCAAAGTTTTCAGCCCTTTCATCAGCTCTTTAAGCAATGTTCAGACAAACATGAGAGGAAGACTGTGCTAGAGAGAAATATTGTAATTAAAGCTGCATAGTTGGCTTTTCTGTCCAAATGTGACTTGGATCCTTGCAGCCCTGATGCTGTGTGAAGAGATAGCTTGCAATTTTGTCACAAACAAGACTTTCAAGAAACACATTCTGACTTGCCCCGTTATTTCCTTTGCTCACTATGCAAGCAAATTGCTTTGGTTCACTGTCTCTCCAAAATGCAGCATATTCTGCTTTGAAAACAGAGCAAACAGAACAAAGCAGCGAGTCTCATAGCACCTGTATGCACAGGAAGCAACTGGAGCCAGGGAGCATCTGCTTGCACAAGCGTTGGATGTTATCTGGAATGGGATCGGAGAGGACGCTGCTCCGCACCGGCACGGGTCCATCCGTGCTCCCACTCGTGTCTGCCACCGAGGATGTGGTGGCATTTCCAGCACATGCATCTGTCCCACCGCACGTCCATCCTGCGGAAACTGCACTGAGCACTACCCTGGCACTGCCTCCAACCTATTCTGGTTGAAAAGGTTACAAATAATCTGACGGAAGGAGCTGCTGAATTTGCCTTTTATCGAAATGGAAGAAATCTTCAGAAACATTCTGAGCCCATCAGCTTTCTTGGGCACTGCTTCCCCACGTAAGCATCAAAGATGTCGAACAACTCCGCTTCGCTGGCACAGATGGATTAAAGGCACCTTCAAGTCCAACCAGCAGCAGGGAAGTGACGAGGACCAGTCCCAGATCAAAAGCACGTGGGCAGCGTCTTCACGGGGCTTCATCTGCTGAGAGGTTTGCTGGCACGGCCAGAGCCGGCGTCTGCTGGCGACACTCGCTCCTGGCGAGCTCTGTCCAACGAGGAGGCACCAGCACCAGGAGGCTGGGGCCGTTCCCGCAGAGGGCTCACAGCTTCTCCAAACTAAAATTCCAAAGGGAACCCTCCTGACATCCAGGCTGCCCAAGCCAAGTCGGCAGGACGGAGGCATCGGGACATCTGCAGGCTGGCAGGCCACACCAGCATTGACCGTCTGGCCTGTCTTTGGGACATGCTGGCGGCGACTCCTCTAAGTATTCATTTTTGATAAATAAAGCTTTTCCAGCACAGTTTGCATTTGCTGGCATCCAAGAGCCTATTTATACAGCACAGCGCTGAAGGCACCTGACATTTGGCTGCTCTCTGAAACTTTGCTTTCCTGGGGAGAGCGTGGAGGTAAGGAAGGGACAACGAAACCCTGGAGATGCATTGACAGGGCTTGAACAGGGGCATGGAAAGGGCAGCCAGCAAGGGAAAACCCTGGCAAAGATGGATTATTGCAGGAAAACTAACAAAGAGGGGATACAGAAGAGTTAACAGGGTAATCAAATTAAAAGAGAAAACAGTGTTAATTATTTTAGCAGTCAAAAGCAATGACTCACCTTAGCAGGCAGCCAAGTAGCACCGCCGCAGACACGGCGCCTGTTTGTTTTCTCGTCTGCCTAGATCAGAATGAGAGCATGGGGGATCCCTTTCCAGGCCATCTGGCATTAGTGTGAGAAACACAAGAGAGAGGAATACAGGATTGCCTTGGAAACTTCCTTCTGGATGATAAATTTACACTTCACCATCATCTGGGTTTGGTTCCGCTAGGTTCTACTGGCTCATAGGAGACCCATTTGCAAGCCCCAGTACAACCAGATCACTTGGGCAGCTTATTCAGTTTGAGGCTCCCAGAAAACATTTTTTCATAAGAAGCAATCAAATAGTTTGAAAATTTTACAAATTTGGGTCATATGTGGTCCGCCGGCCACAATTTCAACATCCACTACTTTGAGTATCTGATTCTCGTGAGACTCTGTACCCCAGCAGCTCAGGGACAAGTGCTCCAGGGACCAGGACACAACAGAACTGGGGCCTGAACCAGCCCTATGTCCTCACTGCCTCCATAGGAACAAGTGGCCATGCAGAGGACATCGTCTGCCCAGCCAGCAGTCTCCTAGCAATAAGGAAGATACAAGAGCCCTCAAAATAGCTCCTCCCTCCGTGCCTTTGCAGTGACTCACACCATGGAAAATGCTTTTGTTCCTGTTTGATTGTTTGTTTGTTTTTGACCTCCTTGCAGCAGAAGGAGCACCTAGGGCTGGTTTGTGCTGCATCTGTCGGGTGAAGCAAAGCTGAGGGGGCACGTGGTGGTTCCAGCACCCACTTGCTTTGCCTGCTACGTGGCACCAGCACTGCGGATGGAAAACTTGTAGAACAGAAGGTAAGAAGCTTTGAGTGCCTCCTGCGTCAGAAAATGGGGAGTAACTACACGGGAGTCAGCGGAGTTACAGAGCTCCAAAAGTGGTGTGAGATAAGAATTACGCTTTCGGACTGTTTTTAGCACTGTGTTATGCAGAGAGGGAACTGGTTTCCCACGCCACTACTTGATTTACACAATCTCGCACTTGAGATGTATCAAAGGGCTGTGGAGTTGTCCAAGACCAAAATAACTACTTAAAACACAAACACTCATAACTGAACGAACAGATTTGACTCTAAATTCAGAAGTACCTGAATGTTTTTCTGAAAATTGCCATAATATCATATCTTATCCTTTTCTTCCTGAATAACCTCATTATCCTCTAAATCTGATTGAAAAATACCTAAAAATAGTGCCACAGTACAATTCTAAACAATTACGCAATGGACATATGTTCTCACATCAAATCTTGCTGTTTAAGCATTGTCATGCAGAATCCAAAGCCTGGAGCATCCCCAGCCTGCAGCAGGATCCTGGGTCACCCCCCTTGCTCCCAGGAAGGCACAGAGCACCCGGGCGAGCAGACAGCAACACAGCACAGCCACCAGCACCGCCTTAATTCCTCTGGATTAAGGAGCAAGTACAAAGTAGTCTGATCTGCTAAAGACACAGCAGAAAACAAAGCATAGGAAATCTCTTGTAGTAGAAACCCCGACTTAAAAAATCCCTTTGGAGTGCTTAGGACTAGCTGTTTTATCACAGTTTCTGCTAGGATTGCAAACCTAGCCAGCACGTTTTCCAATCACTTTGCAGTTATTTCCACTTTTATCGCAAGTTTCTTTATAACAGAAATATCCTGCCAGAAAGGGCAATTTAAAACCTAGCTGCCACGAGCATGAAGTACGGAGCATTTTCCACCAATGTGACCGTAAGGACAGGGAGAACGAGAGGGCTTGATTTGTTCTGCACTTCCCTACAACTGAACCTCCTTGTTGCTGTCAATCTGAGATTGCCAGTGGCACCACACATCTTGCTTCCAAAGCATCCTCATCCAGCACCACCTTACCCAGAAAATAAACCACATACTGTAAATCAGCAGCTGTACTCAGCCAGCTTGGCCATAGGCTCTCCGTTTCAGTGCTCTCCTAGCCCGGGTTCAGCACTGCAACGGCCTGGGTCAGGGCTACTCGTTCAAGTTAATAGCTGCCAGCATGTGCCTTGCACCTCAATCCTAACAATGTTATCTCGCCAGGACTTTTTAGGGCTGAACTTCAGGGAATCTTGTCCCGAAGGGTAAATAAACAACAACAAAAAAGTATCATCCTACAGAAAGTACCACTAATGCTAAAATACACCCATTTAATGCTGCAAACAAGCAGCTAGCCAGCAGTGAAAAGCAGCAGATTTCATAAACGACACCAGGGACAAATTCATTTCTGGTGTAACACCATTGCCTCCAGCAGAGTTAGGCCCTATGTGTGTGTGTGAAGCCATGCTACAGTTTCCTCCTTAAACATACAGACAGATGTGCAGATTATGAACAGGGTTCCTAGATTTAGAGTTTATAAATGAATTTCTTGTTTCTATGTAAAAAGGACATAGCAGGATTATGTAGAGAAAATATTCTCATACTAGATTTTAGCCAGGAGAAGCTTCAAGTTTTCATAGAGATAATATTAACCGGTGGTAACAAATGTGTTACAATAAAACAACACTTTGCTATTAAGAAAGAGAGAATTACTCTGTTATTACCTAAGTCTTCACACCTATCAAATTTAGAGGAAGAAACAACTTCAAGTACCACTCTATGCATTCTCCGGACAGTCAATGAGACATGAAACAAGGACAAACTCCATTTGCCTGGGCAAAAAGCCCAGTTTGGAAAGTAATTGCTGCTGCGGCGTAGCAGCTGCAGATATAGTCAGATCAAATCCAAAGATCAAATGCTTATTTCATTTTGATAAAAGTCATTAAACCACAAATCAACTTACTTTGGACTACAGTCAGGAAATAACTCCATATATACCATCTGCACATAACCGTCTCCTAATAAATTAAAGCAATGACAGCAGCTTTCTTATGCGAAATCCCTGAACTTATATTTCATTAAAATATCAGCATTCATCATTTAGGTTTTATTTAGCAGATAAAGCATGGCATTGTGTTTAAAATGAGAGGATTTCTCAGCTGAGGGGGTGCACAGGGACACTGCCTTCCTTCATGCTCCGTGGACTCTGCCATTCCCCACCAAGACTTCTAAGTGTGGGCGAGAAATCCCTTTCGCTTTGATTATCATGTTGACAAATGCAGAGGAAAAAAAGTGACATTTACAGCATTGAGAAAATCCAAGGAATGCCACGGGACTTCTGGAAGTATGACCTTCTTCAGAGCCAGGATCTGGCCCTCGGCACTATTTATTCCCAAGAAACAGATTTTTGCTCCCATGTTATGATTAAAGCAATCAATCTCAAACTCTTACTGTCTATTAAATTAATAGGTTGTTGGGAATGTCTGCACCTTAAGCTCTAATATTGCTAATGTTCATCAGAACTTGGAGAGATCAAAGATCAAAACTTCACCCGAGGAAATTCATCATTTTTGAGACTCGGAATCAATTTGTTGATTTAATCCTAATATACCTCACACAAAAGGCAATTCTCTGTTACCTGTGCCCTTCAGAAAATCTTTATCAGTCAATAAGACTGATTGGTTTAGAGCTGAAAGATTATTATTAAAACCACCAATAATGAAGCATTATCAAGGTAATGTCACTCAAACTAATATACATCTTATGCAATTTTCCTAACCTTTTTATTTTCCACAGTGATTTTCCTTATATCTACAGGCACTTGTTTTAATCTTTTCCAGTATTCCTTTAATTAAATTGTCAGTTAAACTATTTGCAGAACAAAACAAAACTCAACAACCAAAATCCTAGGGCAGCTCCAGTGCTCCTCCAATGGCGGCACACTCGCATCCGGAAGCATTTAGGATAATGTCCCTTGGGAAAAGCCCCCCAGGGACAATAGGATTCACCTGCTCTTCCTGCAATGAATGAATAATATAATTATATTTCTATGAATAGATTCTCTGTCCATGCTAAGCTTCAGGATGTTCTTACTTCACACCAAACTTTTCAAATGTTAACTAGGGAGAAAGGGAATTATTCCCCAAAGTCGTTATCAGGAGAGCAAAGCAAAGTTATCCTAGAAAAGGTGATGATATTAATAATGACATTTATGCTGCAGGAATTTAATTAGACTGAAAAAGAATTTGTAGTAAAGATGTCACAATAACTTAAGACAAAATGAAAATCAGTCCAAAGGCATTCAGCTCTTAATTAGTTTGGGGAGTAGTAGATTAAGGATAAATCTAGAAAATTGGTAGAGTGACTGGCTATTAGGGGCCACAAGAAAGTATAATGTCAGGTTCGATTTTTCACTTTTTGATGCTTTTAGATAAGACCAAGTGCAAAGTATTTTAAAAATGCAGGAGTTGCTCCCCTCCTTTTTTTTTTCCCCTCGTTCTTCAAAAGATCAAATAATTTTGCTTTTAATAAAAACAGTGGCAGTCCTAAGCCTTGGTTGTTCATAGTGATATTGTCTTCTAAACATTACAGAAAAGTGACCTGCATGACATCTTAGTTGTATATACAGAAAAACTGCAACTCAGTGTATACAAGACATTTACCTTATCTCAGGTGCCCTTTGAAAACAGAAAAAAGCTTCTCAGCATCCATAACCAGTTGCTTTCTGGATTGGTTGGTTGCTCCTCTGCAAAACATATTACAGGAATAAGGAACCAGAATGTCTACAAATGGACCAGGGGGATTTTCAAACTTCTTCGACTAGTTTTAAGTCAAAAAGATTTATTCTCATTTAGGTAAGCAAAAAATGAGACCTGTGTGAAACAGCTTGCACGTGGTTTCTGGAGGCCTGGATTTGGCCTCTCCATGGCAAGGCTGGCTCTAGAACGCTGCCCATGTCACCCCTGGGGACACGGTTACCCATTTCACCCTTGGGGACACGGCTGCTTCCCTGCTCCGCTGAACTCTCCAACCAAACAAAAATGGAAGCCAAACACTTAGGTCATTCAAAAGATCTGGTTACTTATTTACTTATTAACTTATTTACTTATTAACGATGGAAAATCTGAAGGACGTGGTGCCTTCTCCACCATCACATCTCTCCTCGATGCTGTTGCCAAAGCCAAGTCAGGAGTTTAAGGGGCCCATGCTTCATCTTTCAATGTTATCCACTGGGGGGGTGGGAAGGCATTAGAAAAGAAGTAGGACAAACCCAGAAAACAATAGGCCACCATCTGTCTGACTCAGTGCAGGGCTCTTAATCTGGGCCCTGCAGCCCAGGCGATGGCTTTAATGACTGGCTTTGATTCTAGCTACACAGTATTTTTTCCCCTGGAACAGGCTCAGCAAACTAGGAAGCTCAAAATTTGCAAGAAAACACATTTAGTAAAAAATATAGTATTATATAGATTTTAAATGTCCTATTAGCTGCAGCAGCAGAGTCTATTTTGAGAATGTTATTCAACTATACTCCCTTCTAAACAATTTCTATATCAAATGCTGTTTGTCCAAAACAAGAACACACAACAAACAAAACAAGCACTCTCCTTAATTTGCACTTGCAGAGTGGTTAATTTGCTGTGTTGACTAAGGACTTTCTTTTTAATATAACCTTCATGCAACGCTATATTTTGATCTCACACAAAGACACCTCCACCAGGCAGGCTGGCTTCCTCCCTGCGCGCAGGGACGAGTGTCCCTGCACCAGCGAGATCTGCGTTATGCAAAACCAAACTGCACTGGGGCCCAGCACCAAAGCAGGGTCCCAAACTGCCCACCTCAGAAGCTCCTCCGTCCCATCAACCTTCCTCAAGGACACAGACATTTCCCTCGCATCTCGAGGACAGCTGAAGAGGCTGCTGGCAGCGTTTCCGTGCGCGGTGCATATGGAGCTCCACACGCTGCCTTCCTCCCCGGCCCCGGGTACAGGTGCTGCAGCAGACTGGCTCTTTACTGCTGATTTGTGCTGTCGTTATTCACTCGCTCTGCTCTTCGCCTTGCTCCAGGCCTGCTGTTTTCCTCTATGCTGGATTCTTATCCTTGGGGGACAGAAAAAAAAAAGAAAAAAGAAAAAAAAAGAAAAAGCAAAGCAGTGGTGAATCAGCGAGCTTTTTCCGACCTTTCAGAGGTCGAAACAGAGTAAAGCTTTTTTTCCACCAGTGTCTAAACATGCTTCATTATGGGAAAGCAGGAAATTATATTATAAAAGTCAAGAACATTGAAGAGGCTGCGGTTCTGAATTTTGTAATGCAGTTCCCATGGCCACCCCTGCATAAGGCATGTCAAGGCTTCTCCAAACCTCACATTCTGGGGGATTTTTTTTAGAATAAAACAAGATTTTTAAGTGAGAGGCTAAACTGAAGTGTTGGGGATGTCTCACAGCTCATGGCAAGATCCAGATTTATATTTCCATCATGTCACAGCTTCCCAAAAGCTTGTGATAGCAGCCCAGTGCAGACCACCCTTGCACAAGGGGATCAGGTGCCATCCTTGGACTGCAGCAGGATGGAGGCACTGATGTTTCTCCCTTGGGGAACGCACAGGAATGAGTGAGATCATGGACTTTCTGCGCATGGTATCAAGTTTCTACTTGCCTTGCACTTCCCCACCAACATACTCAGCAGGCCAGAATGGAACCTGTAATATATAAGTAGTATGCACTTATTTCTCTGGGGAACTGACCTGATCCACAGCTTCTGCTATTTATAGCACCCTCAAAAATAAATTGCTAGGCAAGAGGATAGCAGAGGCTACACTTGTCGAAAAAACTAGTAAAAGGTAAGGAAGCTGTGGGTTCTCAAACCAAGCCAGCTTCACAGTCTGAATTTTTAATTGTTACTAAAACTGGGCCTTATTGCAGTTGCAGTAACTCCCACAATGGGGACAGCACTGCCGCACTGTCAAGGTTAACTGTCCCTGTTATGCCCTCCTGAGGCCAACCTTGAACGATTTTGTCACTTACGACCAACCATCCCAATTCTCCAGTTCCCTCCTCCAGGATTTAGGGACACGCATATCAGTAACCACCACTTTCTTTCAAAATAGATGACTGAAAGGCAGTGATTTTGCTTGCACCCTCTCTTCACAAACGCAGTCCACACCTAAGAAGGAAGAGATCTGGACACAGTTTCCTCCTTGGTGATTTGTGCCCACATGCCCATCACTTGCCCAGCACTAACTTAGTGCCTGCCTTGGGCACAGATGTCTCCAGCTCTTCGGCTCTAGCTGCATCTCTCTGGTGAAACAGATTCAAACTACTTCGCAGCAGACAGAACAGATGGAGGATCATGCCTCAGGACATCCTGCAGTCTCCAGGCCAAATGGGGGACCACTGGCAGTGGTCTACGCTGCTCAGGATCAACTCCTTTTTTAACCAAAATCACCACATCCACCAGCTGGGTTTGGGACGCAGCAGGCAGTTCTGAGGCAGACTGGAGATGTGGTCTCAGATAGCTGAGATAACAGCAGGCATGTTCTGCAGCTCATCAAAGCCCTTTAGCATAATGATGGGAAACAGTATCATAGCTATGATAGCAGGACCTGCAGAATTTCTTCTTGGAAGGAACTAGCTGATTACTTCCAAACAGAGTCCAGTGCGGACAATCAGGCAGTCAAGACTAAGAGCAAATGATGGAGGGAAGTCACCTGCCAGTACAGATAGGTCCCAAATCCTACCTCAGACCTGGTTTCCAAATAGAGTGTGGCAGCCAGCACTAGGGTTAGGTTCTAGAACTTCACACAAGGCAGAGCAATGCAAAACTATGCCAAATATCCCTTTACCTTAAAACTGGTCTATTTTTTCACTGCTTAGTATCGTCTGTTGCTGCAGTTCTTGTTGACTGACCATATGGCACTGAGCTAGAGCTCTGAGACAGCATTTTTTATTTTGGTGTGTTGAGGACACTGGAGAATTTTCATTCCAACAAATCTAAGACAGTTGAGGAAGATT
>JAVCKT010010915.1:18616-36229 GCA_032273925.1 Rhynchotus rufescens
AGTTTAAGGAGAGGCAGGCAGTGTTCCTCACTCCACCAAATAATCTCTCCCTGAAGAACACACACATCTGCACTTGGCCTGGAGCAGAGGGAGGAATAGAAGCTTCCTATGATTAATTTGCAGTTCCTTCCTCTTGCTAACGAACCACTTTTCACACCGCTCTATTTAACACAGGAGAAGATGGTCCAGGGCAACGTGGGCCATTCCTGTGCACCTGGGCAAGCGGGGTCACTTCTGCGGGAAGAGCAGCCACACAGCTGGGGCTTGCCTGGGGGAAAGGGACCACTACAGGCAGCAGGCAAGAGGAATCTAAAGGAACTTCAATTCTTTTATTCTCATTTTGCTTTTTGGATAGCTATAAGAGTTTGTCCCTTTTCATTCTTTTCCCTAACTTTTACCAACACAGAAAACAACCTTAAGATTGACATTTTAATAGAGAGATGGCTTGCTAGAGCCAGCAAAGCAAGGCTCCAAGTAAATCTCTGCACTTATATTTATGATGAAATATTGATAAAAAAATAGTCAAACACAAGAGGAAATTCAAAATTCACCCACTCTTTTACATACCGATCTTTTGCTTTACTGTAACCTAGCAGCATCAGATCATTTTTATCACTTTTCTAACTCACATATGAATAAAGTTGACTTTTAAGGAAAAGTAAATATATCTGGTGACATATTTCAAAATGCTTTTTTCCATTTTGCATTTTTTCTTCACTTTTACTTTTGTCATTTTCAGCAATACAATGTGAAACAAAAGATATGAGAAAATAATTTTTTATAGTGAAGGCAGACATTACTTTTTAACCTTCTGTTCCTTTTTCTTGTAGCAAAGAGGAAAGGAAATAAATCAGAAGCAGCAGAACTTTTCATACCAGAAATACCCCAAACCATGATCAATGATTTTCTAACAGGAAAAAAAATGAAGGAATCAAAATGGTTTCATGAAATATTCATGGAAACAATCTACTGACGTGCCTGTGTGTCCCATTTCCACCTGCAGGCAAGTAAGAGAAGAAGCCTGGTAACCAGAAATCCCATTCACATCCAAGCAAGTATGCAGAGTCAATGCTCCAGCCTTGCACACCGCTACTGTAGAAGATCAAACACCTTTCTCTCAACTATTGGCTTGATGAATTATGAAACTATTGTGTGCTGGCCATTAGTAAAACTTGCTTTAACAATAGAATGATTATGGTTTAAGAAACTGAGTGGCATCCCAGAACTCAAACTAATTATTCGATATTGGATTTATGACACTATCTATATGTTGACCTACTCATCAAAACACACAGAGTTCTAACTAACGATAAAGAGTTAAAGTGACCAAAGGTGTGCTGAAGTTAGGTTTAGTCCACTTGGACACAGAAGTGCTACACAAATAGTCCCCATCATATTAGTGGAGTTTAATGACACAGATTAAGAGGAACCAGACCACAAAATTCAGCTCAAATGAACTTGGCAGGATTGTGAGACTAAAATACCATGGCCTGAAGCCACACCACCTTGCTGGGATAAAATCCAATCTCTCACGTCAAGCTACATAAACCCAAGTAATTAGTGAGGAGCACCTAGATGGCCCAGCAAGAGAGGTCATTAGTCAGTACATAGGATGCTGTCAGCTTGGTCAAAGGCACACTGACTCCTGGCCAGGAAGCAACACTTGCCTTTGGATGAGTGCCTTTTAGATGAGTGGCACAACCCAAGGGACAGCTAGAATAATTCCTGCTCCTGCTGTGGGAGGCTTCCCACACATGCGCTTCCATGGTGCGAATACAGCTCAGACTGAGCACCCTTGGGGTTGTTCAGAAATAAGTGAAACCTCATACCATCCTCCAAGCTGTTTAGAGAGAAGTAGTGAGGCTGTGCATGTACTACAACCATACCACGTGTTCTTCAAGTGGCAGGACAGAAAAGGTGGACACAGGGCAAGAGGATTCCTTCCCTGCGTAGAATATACTCACTCACTTCCTTGAGCTCTTTTCCTCATTTGCACCTGGTATTGCCAGATGCAAAGCAAGACTAATGAACTATTGATAACCTGAGCACAAAGGATTATTAGACAAAGCATTTTGATTTTGTAGGCATTGATTTCCGTGTCACAACCACAGTGCAAATGAAAATGGTAGTTTAGACAGGTGAACTTAAACACTAAGCTGGTGGTCAACCTGTTTATTCCTAATAACTGGTCTCTAGACAGACACATAGATGCACTTGCATTTATCTCTCTATATTCTAGATGCTAGGAGATCTTCTGCACACAGTGCTGTCCACTGTTACACTGTGCTGGCATCCAAAACTCCTGTCTACATCTTGGAGACCTGGAACCCATCCAGAGGCAGCGAAGCTGCTGATTAGCAAGCAGGAAGAAATGAACCTTGTCTGATCTTGAAAACTAGGGAGAATCAGCATCAGAATTTTAATTCTCATTTTCTGTGGCATTCATCTGGCTTTAATCTGATGGCAACTGCTGTGTTAAGGACTGTCTTAGCCCAGGTGGAATTATGAAAACATAGTGAAACTTGTCCTCTTGCACTAGTGAATCCAAGGGGAAATTTTGGGACTAAGACACAGTGACCTCATTCTGATGGCTGTCCAATGGCTATTAGGTACCCAGCACCCATTTTTGTGTTTAAAACTCTCCTCCAGCTTTCCTAATGAGTAATCAATCATCTTCCAAAAACAGCTGCCACTGGCTTTTCCAGCATCATAATTAATACTCAAATCCCTCAGATCACAAGACAAAACAAAGGGCATGTTCACATGAAGGAGTTCCAACTCCAATTATGTCAAGGGGCTCCTCTCTGCTGAACTAACTTTGCCAAAGCAAAAGAAACTCATAGATTTTCCAAGGGAAGACTGTTCTACTTGTACTTTCAGTGTGGAAAACAGTAACATGCAGCTACAATTTAATATATTCTACGAGGAAAAGCATTCTTTATATATAATCCACGAGAACAAGGTACTTCCCCTGCCTTAGGCTCCGTTAAACACAAGGCTCAAAAGCAGTCTCCAATACCCCAGAGATTGAATTATTTTCTGAAAGACAATTCCTTCCCATGCTTATTACTGGCACAAAGCTATGATTTTTTTTTTCCCCTTTTTCACCCTTTTTCAATGTTAGAAATAGATTAAACTGGCACTTCAGAATGCCGAACTGCAGTTTCAACGGAGCTCCAAGGTTCACAGAGATTTATCAAAAACGACAAGATTCAGTATCTAGGAGATATCTTGAAGCACCCAGGAGCTCAAAGATGCAGCAGATACAACTGTAACCAGAGAGATAAGAAAAGGTTTTTAAAAAGAAGCATGTGCTCCCTGAGAATAAAAGGTCCAGACTAATTGGAAAGAAGCTGTGCTGATCACCACTGGCCATTAGCGGCCAAGAAAGAGGCACCACCTGCCTCCTCAACACAAGAAAGCAGGGAAATCTGACTCCGTTTCAGGCCCCAAAACTGCTGTAAATGTCCTTGCAATTACCTGCTGGAGCCTTTTCACAGGTCTGCAGAGATGCAGGGCTCTGTAGGGATGCAGAGGCTTGCAGAGGGCTGCAGAAACACAGAGATTTTCTTCCTGTTCCTTTAGCAGAGTATGGTGTTAGGTGATGAGTTTTCATTTGTGATCGCTTCTTCTAAGTTACGCTGTTACTAAAATAAAACATAATATGCCATAAGTGCACTCTTTTTCACACATACAACAAATTATGAGATATCTGAAAAAGTCTTAAAAATAAACAGAAATATCTTAGATAGTAAATACTTTAAATAATTATGAATCATCTGAAGAATTCACCCACCCTCCAAAAATACTCATAATTGACTACGATGCAGGCAAGACTGCATTATGTCTACTAACACAAATGCAGGCAGCATAGCTGCACTGACAAAGACTGGATTTTATCATATTGAAAGCAGGGGCATCCCCTCCCTGCACTAGGGCACCACAAAGTATCCTGAGCTTTGATACCACAGAATAGCACTTTATACAGAAATAAAATACAGAAGAGTCAGGACTATCTCAAACTAGAACCCTGAGCTGTTTAGGATGTTGCAGAGACCGGATGTCTTTCCCTTCTTGATTCCTGCAAGGAAACTAAGGTCCATGATGACAGCTCTCAGAGCCAAATGGGAAACACCAACATGTGCTGCTGTACGTTGCTCTTTGCTACTTTTCTTGCATCTACCTTTCATTTAGATGCATCTTGAAGAGGGCTTATTCCAAGGTTGTTTTCAGCAGCAAAGAGTTATCGTAAGAAACACCAGCACTATAGTACATGAACTCAAGAATCCTAAGGCCTCTCCAGTATTTCATTAGCTATTTCATGTTAGGCCTCCTAAATCCTTCGCAGAAGTCAAAGGTGAATTCTTTCTTAAGAAAATAAGGTACTGGTCATCCTCCCTCCCTCCCTGATGCCAATACAGTCTGCTGAACAGATTTCAAAACAGCTTGAAAGAGTTAGGCTTATCCGTAAAAAAATAAAATAAAAAAAAAAAAGCAAAATAAAATAAAAAAAAAAAGCTCCCACAAGACCTTCCCTGAAAGCTTAATCCAATCTGCTCTTGTAAACTAGATATGATTCCCTTTCCACTTGTCTTCCGTGGTGATAAACCACAGATGAAATGGATAAGCGACTTGCCTGCCTGTGTTTACTCATAGTAAATACACTTCTCTCCTTATCTTATAGCTGTGTATGCATTTCCTTTTAGTAACCTTCTGAATTGCGGTCAAGTTATACTTGGAGTGCCGCTGACTTGCAATAGCAAAGCGGGTGCTGCCCTGGCTCCTGGAGAGGAGCCTCCAGCACAATCTCCCTCCCAGTGAGGCTTCGAGATGCTCCCTGCAACACAGGGCTGCACAGGCCCAAAATTTATCAGAGTGAATAGTGCATGAGTGAGTGAACTGCCTCTTACAATGAAAAAAATAATAGCGAATGTTTCTGCTTGTGCCTTGCAGCGACAGTGTGGAGTGTGAAGTAATTCCAGATAATCTTTTGGACTCATTTATTCAATTTGATTTAACAGTGCAGAGTCTATATGCCAGGTGGCATCTGCTCTGCAAACTATCTGAAAATAAATGGAACTATTAATGCCCAGAAATGGTGCAGTGTGCCATTGTCCTCAACACCACTGGCAGCATCTGTCCTTGATATTGCACCTTGTAATAACGAGATTGATGCTGCGCTAGATGGGCTGCACCACAGGGAAACACAGCTGCTCTTCACTCTTCTTTGCCACGCTGAGGTACATATCTGAACCACACAAACAGAGAGGTCATCGAAATAGGGAGGGAGGAAATAAACCTAGTATGAAAACCCCAAAGAAACCTCTCTCCTGGCCAGACAGCTTTCCCCTGAGATTGTGAAGGTCAGGACGAAGTCTGAGGCAAATGTGCTGATTCCTTGGAAGTCCACATAGCTTTAGGACACACAGCTGTTCCCTGTCCTCACCCTCGCTCTCCAACTGAGAGTCAAACACAAAAACCAGATGCTTTCATATATTTATATTAATCACACAGGACTGAGATAAGACCTAGAGTATCATGCTCCTTCCCTCGCACCATACCAAGAGGTCTATCCTATACATACACTCATTCTACAGATATCATCTAATCTCTGTTTGATGCCAAAATATCCCGTTACCTCATAAAGATCCATGGCTGAGACTTTCACATGTCAACAGGGACAACTGCTTCTGGCATTCACATTTTTTAAATTGGACAGATTCTAGAGGAGAGGCGCTTGGCTGCTTGGGGAATTGAAGTCTTTTATGGTAGTTCACACTGACTTCCCGAACAGTTTCAATAAACTTGACAACTTCTCTTCTCTCTCCCTCCTGGCACATCTAGGCACCATCCTGTAACTGCATTGAGTAATAAAACAGGAGCTGGTGATAACTTTTTTTTCCTCCCACAAGTTATTTGCTAGCACAGTTCAATGAATGTACAAACAAGGAAATCTGGCACAGAACAAAGAAGTCTGCGGATATAACAGTGCAAGAAATAAAATGTCATATTGAGATTTTCAGATTATACTTCAAAATGGTTCATGAATTACCTGTTTCTGAAAACAAATTACTCTTGGAGGACATATACGACATTTCTGCAGAAAAACAAAGTAGGCATCAACTGTACTGCACTTCCCACAAACACACGGAAGAATTAGAATTCAGTTAATTTTAAAAATTTCCTCTAATTTGACCAAAATCACCTTTGCTGTAGGAATTCTCAGTTGGTTTGAATCAAATGCTCTTTGAAGCAGTGGAGTACCTTCTTTCCATGGACCACACTGAGCACTGCAGGAAGACCTTGCACCTATAAAAAAAGCAGTTATTTAACAGAGACTCTAAACATGCAAATCATTCAACCAACACAATTCTCATAATTTTTGGACTAAATTATAAGTTTAGATCCAGAGGGCCTGCAAGGATCTCTGGTACATACAACATAGCTCTTAGGGCTGCCAAAATAGCTCCTACCTAGTAGCTCTGACAGCTGCTGCCCCAGGGCCACGGGCAGAAGCGGCAGGAGTTGGCGTCACTCTGATTGACACAACTCAAAATACCAAGGAGCCACAAGGACATTTTGGCAGTGTCTGCGCCCTTCAAGAGCCGATGAGTAGAAAGACTTAGGTTTAGGGGAACCAAAGGACATATCATGCAAAAATAACAAAGTTTGCTGCATCTGGCGAAGTGCTGGGGGTCCAGTGTGGATTGAAAAGAAAATTATACAATCCAAGGTAATCCGAGCTGTGTTTCCAACTACTACATGGGAGATACAAATCTCTCTCTCCTCTTTATTCCTACCTGATTTTAAAATTTCTTAACTTTCAGTTAAGAAATACAGTTCGCCAGTCCTGAAAAAAAGTCATCTTTTGCTGGCAACACCATTTATCAATACAGGGTAGAAGTGCTGAAATGACCTGTAGGAGGGAATTTACTTCCAAGGTGATCCAAAAATCTCTCAATGGGAAACAGCAACAGGAAGAACCAGGCCAGACCCTGCTCCTGAGCAGAGCAAATTGAAAACCAATTTCTCCCTGGCTGGGCCCAAAGTGCTTTCATCCTTGCCTCCTCTTAGTAGTTCAGCATATGGGACACATGGCACAACATGTGATGAAAAGTGACTCAAAGCGCTGGGGAAGGGTTGGACACATCACATCCAGCCCTGGCTGCTTTGGGATACAAAATGTGGGTTTGCAGCTTCCATAAGCACCCCTGAGCAGACTGGATATTCCGTTTTAATATTCACTATTCATGCTACCCGGCTAGGGAAAAAAGTCTTGGTGATTTATGAGTTTAAGGCCTCAGTTGTACACTGGGACTTCTGCTGGTCAAACCTCGCATCAGGTTTTTCTTTTTCTGACAGGATGCTTCTGATAATAAAATAAATTGCCAGAGATGCACTCTACCTTAAAATAGACGTGCTGCATTCACTTGAGGAGAAAATGGGTGAATATTAAAATATGCACCATGAATATTCAAATATGCTTGCAAATTAAGACACTTCAACTGTGTCCTTGTCCTTTGTCTGCTTGTTTTTCCACAAATATTGTAACGGGGAATTTTTTGGGTAGAGACATTCAGCAGAACAGAAGGTTTTTCAGGAGTAACACATTCAAGTCAGAGCAAATATGCATAAAGCAGATACTTTGCATTCACGCGTATTCACAGAATAAAGTTCTTCTAAGAACCTCCAATTAGGCAGCAGAAACTTCTCATACGTCCTACTCAGAAAAGGAGTAAAGGGGTTATTTTGATAAATTATTCAGTAAAGAATTTTTGAAATGGCACATAAACGTGAGAAGAAGAAACGAGGCTCTATTTGAAGACAAACTTCATTCCTAAATCATTCCTGAAGAAACCCTCAATTGAGAAATGTCATAGCCAGCCGAGCTTGAAGAGCAGCTACACCAAGGCCAAGCTCACTGGTTGCGCACCATGGGCTCGAGAACAACCTGAGTGTTGTCCTGAAAACCCCGAATTGAGGCTCTCAGCTGAAGACCCTTGGCACTGAAGATCACTTCAAACGGCCTCATCTTTGGGGCTGATGGGCAGCCAAGTGCCACGGACCTGAGCGGCTGGGCTCCATCCGGATGAGGGTCTCCGACTTGCGCCTTGGTACAGAGCCATGGGAGCACAGGCTCCTCGCTGTGATTGCTTGGCAGCTACGTTTTCCATCTTCAAAACAGAAAGAATTATTCCTTTTTTTCCTACAGTAACTATTTGTATTATCATTTCTGGAACAAGGATATTGCTTCTGTCATCTTCCAGTGCCTCCAAGCACCTCCAGAACCTGAAGTATTAGCAAATGCAAATATTTAGCCTTTGAATTTGAGCATTATAAGAACAGGGCATGAAGAGACGCTCACTTGATTCAGTCTGGAGCCTTTTTTGCTCCATACGAAACGCTGCACAATTCTCCAGTTTTGTTAGATTTCCTCAAGAAGAGGCCCAATAACCTTCCCTCCAACAACAAAAATCCGTACTGCCAGATGGGCTCATTTCTCTATTAACAGCAGCACAGCATAGAAGGTCTGTGGGTAACAGGCACAACTGATGGGAATACAATGTTTTTGTTTGTTTGAAAGGAGAACCTCAAATATCCCGTCCTATCTTGGCTTTTTATTTAACTTACATAATTTCTTGTTTTACAAAATGCGCTGACAAGCGTAATTAAAGCTGAAGCATGTATGACTATTATAAATGCTCTCTGTCAGGCTCACACACTAACACCTATTTTTCTAATTCTGTTGTTCAGGGGAGAGGCAATTGTATTAGGAGCAGTATGTAGGTGGTTCATTTTTCCCTCCTCACTGTTCCCTTGACAGTAGTTTGAAATAACATTCATCAAACAGTATAAAAAGGTTGAAAGAAATTAATTAAGCAACCTTGGAAGAAAAATAAGATGTCTTTCCAGCCCTTCTTAAATTATTCACTTTTATATTGCTGCATATTGTAATATCCTGAGCACAAAAGGCTGAATGACCCCATAGCTCTTTGTGGCCAGAAATGATCATATTTTGAACATTATTGTTGGTACTACAGTTTCCAGATGTGAGGCACAAAGCTGTGCTGTCAAAATCTGCCCTGAATTTAATGCAGTGCTTTTGTTGCCTTGGTCGTGCTTCTTTCCTCCCAGAAGGATGTCACCGACCAGGAGCACCAAGGTGGCCTCAGCGTACGTCTTCCAAAAGTCCTTCATCACAGAGCCCTATCTGCTGCCGGGAGCCAGGACTCCAGGCGAGCCATCCGTGATGTTCCTCTCTGGCAGAAGGACCAAATCCCACTGTGGTCCCTTGTGGACATGGCTCAAGGGAAGCTCCTAGGCAAAGGAAGGCTGGGATAGATTCACCAGACCAATGTCTACATATCTAAAATAAAACACAATTAACAGGTCACTTAAGAGCTGATTAATTTGAAAAATGCTCATGAAGATGCAGAGCTTCCCACTGAAGACCTGGGTACTTGCTGCAGCAGTCATCGAGCACTGGATGAGCTGGGGGCTCGTCAGACCCGTGGGCAGCCTTTGTCTGAGGCAGCTACTGAAAACTGCAGCACGTCTAAAGAGCGATGGAAAAGCAGTTTGACTAAAACCATCCCAGATGCAAATGCAGCCTCCCAAGAGCTCTCAGCAAACCCCTCTGGGTTAGGGTTTGCAAGGTAGAGCAATAATACCGCAAAAAAAAAACAGGGATTTGGCCTCAATTCATTTCTCTCACTGCTCACCTTCCCCCGACACGTAGCATCAGTCTGCTCTTGAGCACAGCACCAGCTGCTTTGCCCATAAAGCCATAACTTTTCCAAGGTTTCCACCAACTCTCATTTTATGTAGCCTCAAGGTCAAAATTAACCTTTATTAAAAAAAAAAAGAAAAAAAAAATCAATAATTTCCTTCCCATTTACGCTGGATTAGCGAATGTTGTGTCAATAAGAACAAATAAAGTTTGCAGGCCAATAAAGGCTCCAGCTGCCACACGAATGATACATTTCTACAGACTTTCTATGAAATAAAAAGTGACTGATACACAATATGCTTTAATTATTTCCTTCAGAAACTACCAAATTAAGTTTTAAGAAGTTGGAGACACTATCTCTTATTAAATTGAGACTGAACTCAAAGAATCAACTTTTAATGAAACTTTCCACAACAGAAAGCATTTTTAAAATTTTAACCATTTCCAGCAACCTGATGGGTATAATAATTTCCCAAAGTTTATTTCCCCTTTATTGCTGAGATATCCCATTCCCTTGGCACATCAGGAACATCCCATGCTGCCACCAGCCTGTCACAATGGGGAAGAGCCCAGACTGGCTGCACAGCTCTTGATGGCCACAATCCTTATTTTCAATAGAAAAAAAATCCATCCTATACCCGGAAAGCCCACAGAGTGATCAGTAATTACCCTATTCAAGAGGAAAGCCTTGTCACTCACCTGAGCAGTAAGATCTCCAAGATCAGCAACGTTCCACCAGTCCACAGGTATCCGGCTGGAGGACTGGATCCTATTTTTCGATTATGCCTTAAGGAAAATACAAGAGAAACGAAATGAAACTGCGGCAGTTGGTGAGAACATGAAACACCATAAAGAAGAAAGAAATAAGGAAGCAGACCTATTGAAGCTGCCAGGAGGAAAATAAATAAATAAAACAACGAAATAGAAAAGACTTCCACAGTGCTACGCTTTTCACAATTGTATATAACACATTAATACAGTAGAAGGGTAAAAGGTGCAAGAACCCGTTTCAACCTCAGATAAGCAGGGAGCCTACGGACTGTTTATGTTCCCATTTTGAGCCCTGCTGCGTGTCCAGCATGACCAGCCCCAACACCCATCCCGGGTGCCCTGTGCAGCTCATTACAATCGATCCGTTGATCGGCACATTTTTCCACGGAGCAGTGGAAGTCCCAGGGGCTCGATTTCCTTGTCCGTCCTTGAGCCAGTAACAACTAAACCAAATCACTAAAGAATCATCACTCACTGAGTCACGGACTGAAACACTAATTTTCAGGAAAAAAAAAAAAAAAAAAAAAATCAATTTCTTTGTAAACTACTAGCATACCCTAAAAAAAAAAAATTGACCCCAGAGCTACATTGACTCATAAGCCCATTTTTCATGACACTCTGAGCAGATGGAGATTCCAGCAACACCGGCATCCTGACCTTGCCAAGTTACTCTGCAGACATTTTACTAAGAACAAAGAAACCCACAACTGCTCACATATTTTCAGTCTTTTCAAGACTGGAGCCATTAAGACACAGCCCAAGGTAGCGCACAGTGCAGATCCACTGCATTCACGGAAAACCTACAATTCTGCCCATTATTGCAGGGCTTGGGAGGTGCAAGAGGCCAGTCCTTTAGCTTTCCAGAGCCAGGCTGACTTGTTTCTTTATTTGAAGTATTTCATATATGCTGGAGGAAAAAAAAAAAAAGTGTTTGGGACTAGATTACACTAAACGTAAGAATTAACCTTCCTTCATTTCACTTGACACAAACATCCACAGTGTCTTTGGGAGGACTTTGGGCTAATTACTCACTTTATCTCATTGTCACTCCTAAAGCCAGATACCCTCTTGCAGGAAGAATACCCATCTTCTTCAAAGTTTTAGATGCCAGCATAATGTGAATAGTGATGTGAAATACTACACTATAGTCATGGTACCTCTATTAAAGCACAATCTCTCCTACTGAGGAATACAAATATCCAGAAAAGACTACCAATTCATCACAATAACCTTCAAAACTCGACAGAAAAATCACGCAGATTATTTGCTTTGGAGCTCGGTGTCTCTTGCAGTTGTTTCTGTTCTGCCTGTATTATTGTAAATGCTCTAGTTAGGGAGAGTTCCGGGCCTCTTTCTTTGGAGAAATGTGGAATTGATAGATAAAGCACAGGTTTATTTTCTAATTTGTGTCCCTGTGTTGTATTTTTGGATATTTAAGGAACACATGCACAACTGTACTTGGAGAAGCACCAAGAAAACTGTGTGAAACAACCTTTAAAGAAGCATGCCTCAGAATACCATTAATCAAGTTGCTTTGCTCAATTTCTCACATTTTTTCTCTTTTATAATAAATTTGCCTTTTTTAGTGGGAGTTACTGCCCTTACAAAGGACAAGATTTCTTTGAATAACTGAGCAAAATAACCCCATCCACTTCAGCCTTGGCCTTTTAAGAAAGCCTATTAAGAAACAACAACCAGGTCCAGAGACAGGGCTCCAACAGAAAAGTGGGAGTTTTTTATGCCAAGGATGGATTCACAGATAATACAGAGCAAACAAGTACTCCCTCTTGCTCTCCGGGGCTCCCTGAGCAATCCAGCTGATGCTCTGTGGTGCAAAAGCCAGGCAACCTGCTCGAGGACACAGCCTCGTCCAAGCACAGTTGGCAGTGGAAAATGCAGATTCCTCTGTAAATCTGTAAAAATCTTGGGTTCAAGATTCTACAGCTGCATAGGAGATGGAAGGTTTCCCAGGGCAGCGGGCGGACCGCTGGGATGCACCTGCAGAGACCGCACTGTACGCGACTGTCTGCATTAATTTCATCGCTGGGAGCCAATAAAGCCGACAGGGAAGGAAGGCGTCAATACCCACCACCAATTAGGAAAAGAGAGCACAAGCACTGCAGAAAGAGCTTAGAGAAATCTGTGGTGGATGTCCTGAGAAACCCAGTACAGGATTTCACAAAACTTTGAGTAAGTCAGCACTCTGCACTTGCATTAGAGATTCATCACAGCATTTAGAACCTTCTTCTTTAATTTTTTTTTTTTTTAAATTAACATTGGTGTTGACAATGCGTGGCAAAGGGTTGCATCCGGCTCCTGCTCTAACACATAGCAAAAAGAGGCCACTCACTCAAAGAGAAGATGCAGAAAGATAGGAAAGGAAGGAAAGGAAGCATCTGTCAGATGAATTACGCTCTGTGAATCACGTCCTTCCTCACCTCTGCAGGAAATGCAGCAGCTTTGTGGCCATCACTCCTGACCTCCCAGCAGTGCTGCAAGCTCCTACTGCACTCAACACATCTGCACCAAGGACGGATACATCTGGGCTTTTATTTATTTATTCTTGTCAGTTCTTGCCACTCAGCATGCGGCTTGGATTTTGCCTCAGCATACATCATGATAATGCAACCTCCATCCTGGGGAAAATGCTCAACTAAGATTGCTTGGTTTGGGCTAAAAAATAGCCAGGGTTATTTCTTGCTATTTGCTCTGCAAATTAAGGAGAAAACCATATAGAAATAACAATGTCTGGCTTATCAATGGTAGAGTTTTCACTGCACAGATACCATGCTACATCTGGTTCTGTAAAATTTATTCTTTTTCACTAGTGATCAATGCAACATGCTCTGCAAGGGCATTAAAACATGTCCCCTGAACACACAGACCATATGAGCCTTCAGAGCACGTCAGATGTCTCCATATCCTGCCAAGACACATCCCCACACAACCACCGAAAGCCCCAGTAGTTCTTAGGTAAGGCCCACAACATCTAGTAGAGTTTAAAAGCAAGCTTGCCCCAAAGCACTGGAGCAAGATAGTCCCTTATTCCGTGAGCAACCCAATCCATCATGCTGCATGGTGCTGGATCGTATAATGAGGTGGGAGAGCGCATAATGAGACGGGAAATCAATCCACCTGTTTCCAGCATCAAAATTTGCAGCATAGTTCTTCAAAGTAACTTTTCTTAACCAATTGCACAGCTTAACTGTTTCCAACCATGAGCTGGGACATTATTCCAAGTGTCTCTGTGCTTTATATCACACCCTATCACCTACCTAAGTAGAATGGATGCTCCCTTCCTGGGATGAAGCCTTCCTGGAAGACACCATGGATTGCATGATCCAGCGCAGCAACCCCTGCTCAGTCCTGCTCTTCTAACTCAACAAGCCAATTACTCTCCAGCTGACATAAAGCTCTCAGGATTTTAGTAACCACCTGGAAATTAACTGCGCTGCTGCCGTGCCACGCATCCCAGCCCAGCACACTTGTCTCGGATCCCGCACGTCCTCCGAGCATGGAAGGATTAATGGCTATTACACAGCTCAGCAGCTTCAGTTCAATTACTCGAGCAATTTACTACTGTACCTGGGACCTCTGGGGAAAGACAGAAATATTTTTCCGTGTTTCCCCCCCTCCCGCCAAGTTCACTTTCAGGTCTTTGAAGATGCAACGTCTGATTTTCCTTGCTGAGCTTTCAGACCAAAACCTCCTGTTCTAACACAGAGATCCACAGCCCTGTCATAGCTGTTATGACAAAAGGTCTCCTCTCCATCAGGAATGAGGACCCCAAAGCAGGAAGGGCAGGACGGGCACCAGGAGGGACAGATGGTCCTTGTCCCATCCGTTGGCACACACAGGAATCAAGAACATTCCACTTTGCAAGGCTTAATAAACACAAACTATACACATAGAGTAAGATTGCAAAATAAAGCTGCAGTTGCCCTCTTAGACAAAATTTCTCCATGTTTCTATTTAATATCAGTTTACTTACATCATTTGTTGTATCTTGGTTTTAATTTAAAGTTTTCATAACTTCTTTTTGAAGATTGAGATGTTCTGGGGAGCAGTGGGTATATGAAGGATCTAATGTGATATCAATTTTAGTAATTAATAATGGGTGAAGATTTCACAAGGTTTTTGGAGTTTTTTTTAGTGTCCTAAAATTAAGTTTTGCCTGATTAATGGTGTTACCTGGCAGAAGATGCCAACCTTTGTTGTTTTTGCTTTTCATATTTTTCTAAGTTGGCGACATATCCTATCTATTAAATAACAATCTACTTCTCTTTTGGCACAGATGGCTGCATTTCAACCTATGTTTTAACCAGAACAACATACTTGGAAAAAAAATAGTGAAAATACACTCAGGAACACTTATAAACACTCTCACTGCCCAGTGGGGAGAGGGGACCATGGAGCTAAAGGCCTGCACGGCGCTTGCCCTTCTTTACTGTAAAGTTTATTTTAAAGTTAGCAGTCTATTTTGAGTTATGATTAATGGCTTTAAGAGGGCTTTCTTCAGCCACACATACCAACAAAGGGTTTAGAATTAATTCACATCTTCTAACTTCTTTCTTAATGGATTTTTAAGGTCTATTGCAAAGAATCAATCAATAGGAGGCTGAAAGCTCTGGCGTGTAATGCATCCCGGAGAGCCAGGAAGGGCTCGTCGCGAAGCTGCCTGAATTATGATCCTCTGAATGCATTAGAATTGTTTGCAGTTATTAAGAAGAGCAAAACGATCATTTACATTAATTTTAGGACATAAAGACAGCAACTCAGTCTGGCTTTAAAAAACACACATACCCAAAGTACGTTTTTCAACTTTGTGAATCCTCGCCTAAATGCTTCTTAAATGAAGAATGTAAATGCTGATTTTCTGCATGATGAAAATACTTTCCTGTCAGGAAACATTTTATTTCTAGGACATTATTTTCAAGATAAAGTGGCATTTGCATATAATATGGTACCTTGCATGACTGCGTATACCAATAACACTGCTGGCAAGTAGAACAAGTGATTTAAAGTATTTCCATGCTTTTTTGTTGTTGTTAGTACTGTTCAATATTAATTGCTCTCCTCAGTTGATAGGGGTCTTTGTTTCACATTTTTTTTTTTTTTGTAAGTCTTAATAAGATTGCAAAAAAAAAAAAAAAAAATCAGAAATTGCTCAGTAGTGGTGTGGACAGAAGTGTCACCAGAGGCTTAGCCAGGCCTAAGTCAGACAATAGGACTGCAATAGGACTTGCAGGCAGATCTAATCCTAGACTGGTAGTGGGTAGTTGAACCTTACTGAATATAGTGCATCTATCATTATCTTTACATTTTACATACTATATTTATTATGATTTCCACATTTTATTGTATTCTGTTGGATGAGGCAGACACAGGCAAGAGTTTCCATGTGAAAAGGCAAGTTTGCTGTAACATTTGGAAGTTAATTCATCTCAAGAATACCTCTGCATTGCTGAACACATAACGTTCATGAACTGATCTAAAACGTCTTGGATGTGACAAAGAACATTTGAGCCACGTTCGAGGCATCAAAAAATAATATTAGATATTTCATGCAGGCAGAATTCTGAATCTGTCTTTTGCAGCAACAGGGGGGTGAGCTGAAACGTGTACAGAATCAAGTGAAAGGTCGATATGGAAGAGAGAAACTTTGGAGGAAATTAGGAAAAAAAGTGTGGTTTTTTTTTTTTTTTTTTTTTTTTTTTTAATTATTAAAAAAATTGTTTTTTTTTTTTTTTTTTTTTTTTTTTTTGATCATTCAACAGCTTGAGGAAATAAGATTGAGAAGTATGATTTTCAGGCTAAATTTGGCAATACCTTCCAAGATTCAACAAATTGTAAATAAAGGAAGATTCAGCACTTTAACTGGCTTGTGGTGCTAGTTTATGGCCCCTTTTCCATACAATGTAAAACTTTTTGCATTTACAAGTAATGGCCGCTGCTTTTAATGCGACTGCCTTTGGCTTTGCACATTCGCCAACAGATAAGATGAAATTTCTCTCCTACTGTCAGAATCCTCACATTTTCAGCTCTTTTTCCTTCTGACCAACAAATACACTTAGCAAAATATAGGTAGGTCGTATATCATGGCCACAGCAAACTATTAAAACCAAAAAGATGCCTATTGAGCAGGACTAATAATGACACTTGTACAAGGTCAATTTTTCTCTATCACTCCCTTATTTACACTGCAACATCAGCATAAAGACTTTTTTGAAAATCATAAAAATATTTCACATAGAGGTGATACGGCAAGCAATCTCAATAAAAATTCATCATATTTTGCTAATCTTAGCTATTTTCATTACTCTGACATAGTATTCAGCCCCATTGCTCAGCATATAAAAATCCATGCATCAATTGTTGCTGAAAGAATCATAGAGCATAAAATTAGGTGAAAGGAAAAAAAAGAAGAAAGAAAGAAAGGAATTACCCATTTTCCTGCTGTTTATACTTTTCTATGCAACAGAGTACCATTAAAACGCACTATGATATGACTATCCTGTGGGCATCCTCTAATGTGCTTCCAAAGGAGTCTGTCAGTTTTGAACACCACTCTGGTTACTTTATAGAAGATTAATTGTCTATCATGTTTATGTAAATAGGAAAGCTCAGATTCCTGTGCGTCCTCATTCATAATTAAAAAACAACACTTTCCTACAGTTAGGGCTGTAAAAGGGAAACAGACCCTGACTAGATGTAATGAGGTAGTTGTGTTCACCATAACTATAATTTACTATTACTGCTAGAAGAGCTATCGATTCTTGTTTAGTCTCTTAAGTGACAATAAGCAGGGCTGAAACAGACTCCAGCAAATACTCTGGGGTCGCCTTACTGCATCTGTGGGGCACAATAGAGCATTTCTCTGCAATTTTGGGGGTCTGCAACAGTTCAAGCCACTGAACATCTCATGACCAACCACTACATTAAAGGTGGCCAGAGAAGAAACCGCAGTCAACACATTCAAATGCTGGAAACCAAGGCGTGAAATCCAAACTCTATTAAAGTCAATAAAAATGTCTCCTACTGACTTCAAGGAGGCAGGAGGGGCTGCACATGGAGATGATACAAAGCTTTGCTTCTTGTATTCCCTTATGGCC